>BMAV01013807.1:252954-269607 GCA_019973955.1 Trichonephila inaurata madagascariensis | reverse complement strand
CAATAGGGTTTAGTTTTAGGACTTTTTAATATTATTTCATGTAATCACACATCATATATTACGACCATTTATATCATAAAAAACTGACATTGTTATTATGTTTCGTGAAGCTTGTTGGACCACTGCCTTGCCGCAAAACATTTCGAGTCTCAAATCTGCCCGGAACATTATTATTATGCGGTATCCATTCTGTACCATCCCTAGTGACACATATACCATTATTTACTGGAATATTATCAATTACATCTGCGCTTTCTTCAAAGTATTTGCAGTCCCTTTCATTCAATCTTATGTCTTCATCGGAATCTAAATTAGAACCAATCCTCTCTCTCTCTCTCATTCTCAGGAAGCTCTCGCAACAAATCAGCAATTTCCTCAGGGGTTAGAACTTTTCTAAGAGTCTGCTTTTCATGTGGTGTCTGGTCTGCACTAAGTTAAAAAATCGAATTAATTTTTTTTAATTAGCAGATAAGCAAATACTATGGAACGAAACACTTAGACACAACAATTTTAGTATAATTGATTCATTTCCATTATAAACTCAATAACACAGTATTCAAGGTAAAAAAAAATGGGCTATAGAATTTTGAAAAATTTGTTTTACTAATTGTATCTACTTAGTGGACAATATTTTGTCGAACGACCGCTTTTTATAATGATAAATTGCCTTGGTGTCGAAATGACAGCAGCGGACGTTTTAGGTATATTTATTTGTAAAATCACTCCTAATTAACCTAGAACCACAAAACATTTTCTGTGTAATCACCAGGGAAAATGATTAAGTCATGAACATTTTTCAAATTCCCTGTAAAAATGCTGAAAGGAGAACAATGTAAACAGGCTCCGGTGCCAAATTGACACCAACGGACGTCCTAGTGTTAAACTAACCTTGACTAATATTATCTAGAGTTTTATTAAAAGTTGAACTGTGCCATATCTTTACAATAAAAACGGTTTTTGTAAATATGCTTGAAGATTAAAAGTGAGTGAGTGAGAAAGAGAGATGAGAGAGGGGGAATATTAGGTAGCTATTCGCTGGTTGAGAATTTAACGATAAGCAGTGCAGCAATTTTGATCTTTAAAATTAGAATCATCCCCTAACTCATACTTCGTTGTCGATGCCTGGACACTTACTGAAGTTGATAGTAAAGTTCACTCTGGAAAGTTCTCGGATAAGTCTTACTGATCGGTGGACCAAGATCCTCAACTGAATCTTACAAGTATCTGTCACATTTTCCGGGACTATCAGTTCTTAGTGTCTTCAAGTGTTTTAGATAATGAAATTTTGATTATTTAAGCATCAGTTCATCTTTTTTCCTCATAGCTCTTTAATATAGACATTTAGTATAGTAAACCTCAATAACTTGATCCTATATGTTAGTAGTTCTGTTCTGATGTTTTGTGTCAAGTCGATTGTTGTTTTAAGGTTTGATTCAAGTCACAAACTCTCGAGTATGGGACCCTCAAAATTTCATAGACATAGGGTAGGGGGATCCTTACATGGAACATTGTATGCAAGAGTTACTTTGTACAGATTTCTTTCCGTTCAAATGCTCACTGTCTATTATTTTAATTCTTCATAGACAGCATCATACTAAATGGGAAGAGTTTGTCTTTTCCGATGGGAACCCAACTTTAGCTTGGAGAACATCATAACCATTTATGCATTTTACACTATACCAAGGAACACAGCATTTTTGAGAGTACTATATAATGTATACTGGTGGAACTTCTTCAAATATGGGGATTTATCTCAAATGCTAAGAAATGTGAATAATCTGAACAGCAAATGGTAAATCATATAAGTTCTTTAACTCCAAACTAATCTTTCCTTCAAAGTATTCTTTGAGCTATTATCCTATGGAATAATTCTCATTTTCATGCGTTCTAGAAGAGATAGTATCTTCAAGTCTTCTTTTCAGCTCAACACACACAGGACATTATACCTACATCGCCGATCTGCTTAATCAGTGGACACATGCATCAGTTAAAACACATGCATAATTCCATCGATTGAAACTCGTGACGTTCCTCTCGTATCTCATTGTATCTCATTGATAAGTTTTGAATTTGATTAAATTTTCCGTTAAGTACAGATTAAAATTCTGTTTAGTTCGATGCCTCGTCACTTAAAAACACTTATTAGCATACTTGGGGGATTCATCAAATAAGGATTTCAAACATGAAATGGGTATTTTTTTTTTCTTGCTTTGTAATTTTAATTGATTTTATATGTTTATATTTGAAGAAATTCTAAAAGTTTAGTAAATTTATTTTCTCTTTTGAGTCTTCACACTTTGTCTCTCCATATAATGTTAGAAGATGAAGTTCAAACTTGACTAGAAACACTTTTTTAACCGAAAAAAGATTTTTTTTTAATTTTGTCCTATTTCTAAACGTTAGGGGTAAATAATCATCTTATGAAAATGCAGTATTTTCTTTTAGAATACATTTTCTTAAGCGAATATTAATATTCTCGTTACTTCATAATCCCTGCTGTCAAGTGTTCCTCTTTTTTACGTAGTAGATATGAAACTCGAAAAATCATACTAAATAAGCCATTTAGAAAAATGTATAATTTATACGGTAAAATAACGGTTCATTACGCGTGATACCTAAATAGGTTGCAAAATGAAATAGAAAATTGTATTTACTTTGAAAAAAATGATTAAAAATGATGAAAACTATGTACATTTTCTATTTTGGGCTTTTGCATATATATATATATATATATATATATATATGTGCTATATGTTATATAGTTGAGATCGTATCAAAACTTCGAATCAAAAATACTAGAAGCAAAATTAATTATGCATTGATCTTCATTGATAATAAGAGTATTTTTTAATGAAACCCATTGTCCAATCTGAAAAATCTGCAACATCTACGGTGCTCAAATCCGATAAAGATTTCATCCGGTAACGAGAATCTTGAGAACACGTGAACTGCTTATCAAAATATTTATAACGAAATTCGCGTTATTTATTTATGTTGCTGTTTTGGTTTTGTTAGCTCCTTATAAAATTAGTGTTACCTGAGCTAAACAATTCTTAAGATCTTGTTAAGATTTTAGGTAATGTACCTACGTATATGAACCAGCTTTAAGGCTTTAGAAATAGTTAATTGATGAATTTAGCCCACTTGTTTTCGTATAACATTCTGTGATCCTAAGCCGTGCTAGAATAAATCAGTTGCGTAAAAAAACGCAGTTTTGTTTCTGCACCGTGTGATTCCATTCCATGATCGTGTGAAGCAGGTGTATTTATATAATGCTTAGCAACAATGCTTAATAACAATATATTTGACTTCGTCAAACAGGACTCTAGCATGAATAAGAATTCGTTTGACTTCAGCATTTGTTTGAAAACACAGGAGGGACATCAATTTGGTAACCTTGTAAAAACAAATAATTATATGAAAGATTGGTTTTCCTAAAAGCATAAACAGGAACTTCTGAAGAATCAATTGTTTTTAGGTTCTTTTATGGATAAATTTTTGAATTGTAAATTTTTCAGTTGTGAAGAAATTCGCCTGCAACAATACAGATCCGTTGTTTAATTTTTGATTCTATTTTTCAGTTTACTGCAACAAACTTGATCGTACAAATATAGATTCCCTCATTATTATATGATGTATTAAATTTTTGTGAACAATTTCTATCGCGAATACGCATTTTCTCTCTTGTACTGGAATGCATTCACACTCATTTGTAAATGTACCAAAATCAAGTTAAAATGACGAATAAGCTTAAGTTGTGAGTAAAGTAAACAATATAACCTGTTTTTAACGCAAGAATACATTTTCTTTTATTTCAATAAGGAAGAAATAGCTACCACACTTCTCGTTTGGCAAGTATGTGAATCAGAGAAAGTGCATCTTCATAGCTTAAGTAATCATTATGCACTGATATGTTCAAGAGAAAGAATTCATCACTGCCAAAAATTATATGCAAGCAATGGGAAATAGTTTAAAACTCTTCTTGGATTATTAAAAGATGAACAATATGTATCTATATATATAACAAATCAAATTAAACACATTCTAAAATAATTACCATTGCTATAGATATTAAAGTTGCTACACTTTTTTGTCCCCCTCCCCAATTGATGTTTATTTTTAAATGAAAGGATATTTAGGAGACAAAACTTCAAAGATGGATCCTTTTTTGATGCAGATCTTTATTTATCGCCAACTTAGAAGGTTATGATCACATTGATTAGAAGTCTAATATATAAAAACAACCTATTGGAGCAATTTGGCAACTCTTTTTTCACTCTATCGCCAAAATTGTAAACTAAACTATGATTTTACAAACGGCATGACCACTTCTTCGCTAAATCTCGGACATATCAAATTATTGTGTTTAAAAAGTTATTTAAACTCTAATCTTTGGCTTTTAAGCAATATTATGACGTTAAAACTGACTACTTTTAAGACGGGCTTATGTGGATAAATATAATGATAGTTTTAAGAACAAAAATATAAGACATACAATTAAGGGGTCCAAATGTTAATACTACCTATCATAGTAAAGAGCTATTAAGATAAGATTATATTAATATAAGAGCTATTAAAAAAGATCGGAATAAATATGAGTTATCGTATTCCTCCTTCAAATAAGACAATAATTGAATCATAAAAAAAGGCTACGAAAATCAGGGTAATTTTATAGGATAGATACAAAAAAGTCTAGATAGAAATTTATGTAAATAAACACCAATATAATATAAAACAATTCACTCACTGGTGTATTTAAAATATATAGATATTTCACTGTTAATATATATAGATTTTATACAAGTAAACATTCATATAAAATTTTCGCTCGCGCACGTCATATTTAACTCAATGAAATATTATATTGATATATTTTTATCGTCTTTTTTTCTGGATTCTTACAGTATTTGGAAATGAGATTTGGAAAAACAACAAGGAAAGTTGCTGCCTTTACATTCATTATTCGTTCAGTAAGTGAATTTTTTTAATGCAAAAGCATTCTTTAAGTTTCCTTTTCAGTAAAATTATTTTTTGTTTAATGAACAGGTTTATAAGACACCATGTGCTAGTACGTTTTTACAAATGCTAAAAATACCTGCTTTAAAATTTATTTTGTCAATTTCATGTAATATATTTTTGAAACAAATAGGAATTTAGAGTTAAATATATTCTCTTTGTACCTACTTGAGCGGAAAAAAAAACCCCACACAACTACTACATAAATTTCAACTACATTAATTTTTTTCAGCTTCAAATAGTCTGGAGATATAGAATAAACGCCTTTCCACTTTTTATTTTGCTTCTTACTTTGTTTCAAAAGAGAGAAAACTGTTTTTATGAAATAAATAAAATACTTTGACAGAATAACACTAGAAAATATTCGAAAATTTCAAATGAAATATTTAAAATTGAACTCTGTAAAAGTAGATATTACAATTTATTAAAAAAAAAAAAAAAATTTGTGATTGAGTTTAACTTAAATATTTGCATTTTTAATTTTAAAAAAAAGGGAAATTACTGAACATTTTTAAATGTAACAACCTTTTTTATTATTATTATTATATATATATCCTTGAAACTTTATTTATACTATTTATACTTTATTTATGTATAAATTTTTAATATTGCATTCCTTAAATCTCTTTTAGATACTTTACATTGCGGTGGTGCTATATAGTCCCTCACTGGCATTAAATGCCGTTACTAGCTTATCTACTTGGACATCCATATTATCACTCTCTGCTGTCTGCATATTCTATTGTTCTTTAGTAAGATAATAACTGAATATACTTTTTTCAAATCTTTTTTTGTTATAATTTTTGCACAGTATATTTTACATTTAGTTTAAATTCTTATGGTCAAATATTGTAGGGCGGTTGTTATTATGTGAGGTATAGTACTATTCATGTAAAATATATTTTATTTATAGAATTAATTTTGCAAAATGAACTGAAAACGGAGAAAGAATATACATTTGCTACAATAAAAATAACGCATTAGTATTCTATGAAAAACTCCGAAAAAAATCGCCAACACGATAATGTTGCTTACAGTTTATGCATAATACGTAGTGTGACGTCTGCTCATTAGCAGAACTCTCCATATTAACGTGTGAAGATTGAAATATGAAGGGTAAAGTTGTCCAGATGACACGTTGTGTCTCCAAAAAAAGGTCCTGGCTGGTTTTTTTTCTTTACGCGTGGGGTAGAACAAGCGTAAGCTGCCTCGAAGAATGTCTTTGACGTCACCACAACTTTTCTCTTTTCCCGACCTAAAGACAATTGTAGTCAAAACGCTCAACATGAAAGAAGCTTCGAGTAATAGCCATTTGTATTAGGTCCCCATCGCACATATGGGAAGCAGACAACGTAAATAGAGAGTACTGTCAGCAGGGCGAGACAAAGACACACTCTCAGTAAAAACGTGACAAGACAAGTTATAGCCTCCAGATCGTGAGCACGATGCCGTTTCGTAGTGATGATCAAGCGTGCCGGCCGATTGTTCCCCTGCACCAATGGAGTGGGATTACGGTGAGGAGAGCCGGGTGCAAATGTGTTTCACCCGCCAATGAGCGGTAACGAGGGACGTGGAAGGGAGCTACCCATGTAGTTCTTTAGGGATCGGCTAGGAAGTGGAGAAAGACTTCTCGATCTCCATCAATTGACTGAATTTTTTTTTTCGCTCTTCAAATCTTGAGTTTGCGGACGCAGCCGCGCTCAAGGACCTAAGAATGAACCTTGCCTGACGCAGAAAATCGGATTGCTAAAGTCAGTGGTGCAACGGCGGGCATGCAAAAACTGGAATTGAAATAGAACTTTTCTATAGCATTGCTTGTGATGTGTGGCATTTTAATATAAAATTTATCGTTATTTATTATTTACTCTAGAAATCAAATTTCTTTTAGCAATTAGCTGTGAGACCTTTGTAGCTACCCTGCCATGATATTACAGTGGCAAGATTTCTGATTTACAACAATTTTACTTCCGGATCTGTAGCAAAGAAGAATTTTTTTTTTGTATGAAATTTCGTACCGCTTCATTACTAGGTATATTGCATTACGTGATTTACTCAAAAGATAGGAGAAAGAGTGTTTGATAGTATTTATCTTTTAAATAATACTTCTTTATTATCAGAATTTTCTTTTGAGCAAGTTAAAATAAATTATATTTCTGTACTCCCATGAAACATTTCGCAATCAAGCGTAGAAAATCATTAATTTATTTTTAAAAAAAAATCTGACAGAATAGTTATCTAAAAAGAAAACGTACATACCCCACATTTTGATCAAGGAAAAATCCTAATGCTGAACGTACCCATTCAGATTAGTAAAAAATACTGTATTTGTTTATTTTTTATTAATACGCTTATTTACTACACTTAATTTATTGTTTCCATGTATTATTTTATCATCATTATTTTTCAAATATGTATCAGATTTTATAATAAAACTCTAATTTAACATAAACTATGTGAATCTAATTTTTTTTAAAAAAAGCATATTCCAGAATTTTTAATTTTTTTAATATGAAATTAAAATTAATTAAGATTTTATTGTTATATTATATGTTTATGTTTTAGGTATATGTATATAACGTATTCAGACACACACGCATATATAGATATAAGTATGCATGCATACTTAAATGCACTCATGTGTGTGTGTCAATTTTTATGCGCAAATAAAATCTTTCAGAAGAATTAAACTGAAGTTATTATATGGGGTTGTTAAAAACGGCTATGAGAACAAAAATAATACACCATTAAATAACTAGGTGCAAAAGTTAATTTAAATATAAAATTAATATTATCTATGAAATTTATTTTCCTTATTTTAAGTAAATTTAAGCTGTAACATAAATAATTTATTTTATTTCAGGGTGGTCTGAAAGCCGTATTGTGGACAGATGTTTTTCAGGCCACTCTCATGTTCGTTGCAGTAGCTTCCGTAGTTGTCAAAGGTGCACTGGATGTTGGTTTCATTGATCTTATCGACATCACTGCGAAAGGAGAAAGAATGACTTTTTTTAAGTAAATATTTAAAACTAGCATCCGAAATAACTTAGCTCAATGATCATAAATAAAAATTAATCTCACAATTCATTTCAAAAAGTAGTTATTACCGCAAAAGCGTGAAATACTTTTTATTTTTCTTTACAAACACAGATTTTAAACGTATAGAAATAACGTCATTCTTAAATTCAATAAAGAATATGTTTCATGTGTCATTATCTTATTAAATAAAATGTTTCAAATTATACAGTTCATTAACAAGTAAAAAAAAGTTTCTACTTTTATTTATTTTTTTCTTTAAAAAAAAACAATATTTTTGAACATTTTTTTTACACATACTTATTTTTTTCTGTAATAAAGAACAATATTTATTATTATTACTCAAATAAGAATTCACTTTTTGCCTTAGACAAATAAATAGTTATTTCCAACATAAAAAGGATGATATAACAGGCTTTATAAATCCTGCTTAAATAATTCAGTTTTTTCAATATAATTTCCTCGGGAACTTGCTTCCTACAGTAAATGCAAGAGTCATGACCCCGAAGCATTTCGTGATATCTTCTTTTCCACGTAATGTTTGGTAAATTAGGATGGTAATAATATATAAGTCGTACGTTTTATCTTAGAAATTGGCCTTGAGAACAGAAGGTTCGTTTTGTAACGAATGTAAAATTGTCGTGTTTTCTTTTCTCATCACCTCAAGCACTCCTTTTTTAGCTTTTTTCCGTCAAGAATACGTTAAATTTTGGGGGAGACATCTTATACAAAAAAATAATTTTAAAGTAAGGTAATTGGTGTTTGGCGCGCAGCTTGGTGAATTATAATTCTTGCCCTATATAGTTACACAACTCTAAGACATTAAATAACACAATCATAAATAGTTAAATTTTACATCATATTAAATCAAAAAGATGTTTCTAGAAGACCGTTAGTAATGAACTCGTGTTTTATATGAAACGAAGTAGTGAATATAAAAGACGTAAGAGGCTCTAAATTTTTTTTTGAATTAATCAATTTTGTTTTTAGAAGCAAAGAAAATGTACTAATGGAAATACCATTTGACTTAAGTATTACTTTCAAGTATTGCATTATGAAAATGTATTTTTTATCTTTGCTAAATATCAAATGAAAGAGACATATTTTTTAAAAAACTTATTCTTCGGATTTTTTTTTAAACATTTTGAATTTATACTCTTTATTATTTAAATAAAAAAAATACTAGTAGCAAAAAAATTTAATAAATTCTGTGGAACAAAATTGTGAAATGGTCGATCTTTGTCGACCCTATCTTGGGTTTTCAGCGTAAATTAGAGGTGTGGGGTTCTCGAAATGAATCGACATTTTAGAATTCTTAATATCTTTATTAAGAGTTTAACTTAAATTTCTAATATATTGGACAAACTTATTTTAAGTGAGAATAAACCAAAACACGCAGCCGTAGCTAAAACAGATCGTGCAATTGGATCACTTATCTAAATAATTATATTATCCGCCTACTCTCAATTCTAATAATATTACGATTTCTTATATCAAGTGATCTGTCCTACCTTGAATTCCAAGCAACGGTCCAAACACCTTCAGATAGGCTGTTGGGCTCGCGTGCAATAGTACGCACCTTGTAGTAATGGCTAGATATCCGTGAATCTTGGGTAGGCCGTCAAATTACACTTCTATCTTTTCCAAACTGAACTTTCTCTAAATTGCCATCCCGCTTACTAAAACTTCTGTTCTTTTAAAGGCTATCTTATTTGCATCTATACTTTCATTTCACTTCTTGAATTTGGGTTGGAAAAGATTTGCCATTAATCTTGGCCGTCAAAGAACCCAGAGGTTATGTTACAGAAAAGACGCGTGAGCCCGTCACAAAATCCTGAATGCAGTGAAAGTTCTTTTAGTGTATGCATATTTTTTTAAGCTAGAGTCTACATTAAAGAAAAGAAAATCACGATACCCATGCTATATGTTGTTTCTCACAATTTCCAGTCGTATGAAAAATAGACTCTCTTGCAAAAACGCTGTCTTGTATGAATATTAAACCCAGTTCTCGAAGTTTATACGCCTCAATATCCCCTTTATTGGTTATAGTCAGAAGATTTGTGATATGTTATATTAGAGCTCATTCATGGATAACCGTTTTGATTTTGTCTAAGACCTTCGATTGAAATAAATTTTTTAAAAAAAATTCATGTTATACACGCACGGA
The DNA here is from genome assembly GCA_019973955.1 of Trichonephila inaurata madagascariensis. Classification (NCBI taxonomy): domain Eukaryota; kingdom Metazoa; phylum Arthropoda; class Arachnida; order Araneae; family Nephilidae; genus Trichonephila; species Trichonephila inaurata. The sequence goes on along the minus strand of BMAV01013807.1, from coordinate 259,391 downwards.
AGTAAGCTTCAAAATTCTCATGTAAAATTTTAATAAGTTATCAGTTATTAAAAGTTTTGTCTGGTTATAAGTCGATTAATTCAAACAATACACACTTCTTCCATTGCTGGTTTTGACTTCTGGAAGGGGGCGCCACCCGCACTCCACCTGGGAGGATAGAATTTTTGCTCTAAAAAGTCTTTCTAAACGGTTCGTTGTTTAGATGAGGTTGTTTTTCAACTATTACTGTAATTGATACACATCAAGTAGCATACTCAATGTCATCTGAGAGTTTCTACTAACACCATTGGCAGTCTCTAGTTGAGAAGCCCGTCTATTCGATTCCTGAGTCACAATGGACTAAATTCATGTGACGTCATACTCGCATGATAACTGAGCCACGTGTTTTCGGCCAATCAGCCCATAAATTAATGCGACGTCATAATTATATAATAAATATAATCACGCGTTTCCATCCAATTAGTTCAAGTGCTTCACTGTTGTCAATATTTGCTTTTTGAAGAAATTATCTCTTAGAAAGTATATATTTGTCAACAAAATATTGTAACGCACATAGTTAAACAAAATGCATTTAATTTAATATTCGTATATATAATGTAAGTATTTTTTTTTAAATTTTGAAAACTGTTTGAAGAATTTTGACACGTGAACTCTTTACCATATCAAATTTTAAATGTTATCTAAACTTTACAAATTGAACAACTAGTATGTCAATTTTTAATCAATGGGAAACACGTGATTGCCGTTATCATGTGACCATCATGAATTTAGTCCATTGCAAACATAACTTGTTTTGAATATTTTAGACTCTTTCCACACTTAAAGAGTGCATTGAAATAGTATTGAGAAGTTGGGTGGCCCTTTAGAGTCCGATTTCCATGTCACCACAAAAAAATAAACTGATTACCTTGGTGACTTTAAGGTGGCCTGCAGATCAAAGTGCCAATATACCTTCCGGTTTTCTTCCCTATATTTATCTCCTCTTCCCTTTCCTTACAAGGCATGTTGAAAAAATTGACGAGTTGGATGCAAATAAGAGAGATAAACATACTTAACGCTGCAAAATGATAACCTGCTAAGTCAAAACATTACTCTATCTTTATTAGGTACCACGTGAAATAGGTTTATAAAGTAGCATCTAAGGTAAAGCTGGGAAATTCTTGCCTTGATTGCAATACTCTTTCATCTTAATAAAACTCTACTTCTTATTATTTTATAAGCAAGTTGATATTTTTTACCATGATTTGATATAATTTCAGCATGTCACCTAGTTTGACAGAACGTTATACCTTTTGGAATACCTTCGTATCGGGCCTCTTCTTTGGATTCGAATCCTTTGGAACAAACCAGGCACAAGTTCAAAGGTTCTTAAGCGTCGGAAATCTTAGGAAGGCTCAACGGTGAGTATATTCAATGTCCAAATATTAAGAGGTTTTGGAACCCTCTATACTGACCATGTTAAATTGGTTATTTTCTCGATGTACCTTTACTTAAAATCTATTAAACACACATGCTTAAAATCTTTTAAACAAGGAATTTTTTATTATTAATTTTGAAATTTTCTGAATTTCTAAGATATTGTATTTAACATAGTGAAATTTAAATCTCCCTTCACACTCAAAAAAATTGTAAAAAATAAATTCTTGAGTTTTTACAAAAACTATATTACACAATTATACTAACGATGGCATCATTTGCAGATATTTTTCGAATTGTGAAATTGGTCTTATGATAAATATCGTTTTACTATACTTTATGCTGTGTATCGTGACCTCTTTTCAGGGCTATGTTTTTGAGTGTCATACTCACTGTTATCTTCAAAGTTTTTTGTTCCTTGTCTGGCATGGTCTTGTACGGAATTTTCTTCGACTGTGATCCGATGCAAAATCCTGCCGTACATCTCAGTTCTCCTGATCAAGTAAGTAAAAAAAATATATAACTTAATTTAATTTCGGAACTATTCATGTTAATTTTTATGTACTTGCAAATGGGGAATTTGAAACCAATTTACTTTATTGAAGTGTCACAAAATTCATCATTTCGGGGAAAAGAAGAGAACTTTTAAATGTAGAAACGACACATATGTGTCCGCATTTTGGTCAACAAAAGTCATACGTAGAGATTTTAATATAAGACCTTTTTCAGCTGAAAATTTTGAACCGAACATTTTCCGTTAGACGGCTGCAGTCGTAACTTCCTATCATAACCCAAGCGATTCAATATTTAATCATAGTTTTCATCGTTCACCCTTTCCTTACAATACAATAACATATTGAATTCAATAATGCTATACTTTGACACTAAAGTTACAATACGACTTTAACCTTTTTAGTGCCACCGGCGTATATGAACATCTTACTCACTCAAAGCATTGATTTCCTCGGACTTATATATATGTCTTTCCAAAGTACGATCTTTTCTGTGCACTGCTATCCACAAAATTATTCCGAAGGCTTTGGAAGGCAATAAAAGAACCTTAACACAGTGTTTGCAAAGGATTTACTTATTTCAGAGAATTAACTTATTTATTCCTTTTCTTCCTCCTCCCCCCTCCAATACGTCACATACGCGTGTCTACGTAAAAAAGGGGGCATTGGAGAGGGAATTGCGTAACTTTTTATCGACAATTAAGGGATACCGTACAATTTATCAAGGTAAGTGTTAACTTTCGTATATAATTTTATATATGACAAGGCCACGGGGTCACTGGTAATTTTTTAACTTGTTCTTATAATTGTTAAATTAATTATGAAATATATTGTGCAGTACTGATACATTTATAAGTGTATTATATCAGTATAAATGTGTATTTTATTTTTTATTTTGTCAGAATGTATTTTATTTGTTTAATTTCAGTAAAAAAAAAAAAAAATAAGATAATTTGCTTGCGACTATTCAATATGCTCGAGCCCCTTTCGTAGAGTTATCACGTCCCCCTAGGGGAGCGCGCCCCACCGTTTGAGAAACGAATGGCTACATAAATCTCCAACATAGAATTTTTCGTTTTGCCTTTGATGCAACAAACCATAAATATCAGCAATTTTTGCAATGCTTATGAAAAATTATAAACATTGCTGCGCGCGCGCATACTGAAATTTTAAACGGACCGCCCCTCTAGTAAAACAAATTTTTTATTTTTTTACCTAATCAGAAACAAAATAATAATAATAATAGATATTCTGTACTCCACACAAACATTATTTTCGCCTTAAGAAAATGTAACTTAAATTTTTGAAGTGGCCTATGTTATGAATTGTTACTCATTTAGCTTTAAGAAGCTTTTATTAAGCTTTTTGTTACGTTCTACAAGCTTTATTTATTTATTTATTTGCTTCATTTTTTGTAAAACTCGAACACTTCTTACTTAGATGATGCCATATTCCATTCTGAAACTTCTGTCCAATGTGGTTTTTTTGCCGGGGCTGTGCATCGCAGGCATGTTTAGTGGTGCACTTAGTTCTGTATCTTCCTCGCTGAACTCTATGACAGCCGTCACAATGGAGGATTTTATTAGGCCACACTGCCATTGCAAGATTTTTACAGAGAAGTGGATGAGCAGAGTGGCGAAACTTCTTGGTAATATCATTGATTCTCAATCATACTTTATTTATTACTACATGATATTTTTTTTCTCATTTTTTAATAGATTTAATATGAATTAGACAAATTTTCATAAAATTCACTATCAGACATGTGGTAGAAATCAGGCAGATGAGACTCAGTGAAGTAAAATTGTTTATGTTATGTTCTTACAAAATTAGAAAACTATCTGCAAAGTGTTTTTATTAACTGGATTTTATTTTTTATCATAAATGAAAGAAAACAAAATATTAGTAATGATATAAAAATATTTCATATAGACGAAGTAAAGTTTTAGTTACAATAATTAATTTCTTCAATATTCATTTCATTTATATACTATATCGTGTTTTAAAATAAGCTTTTGGAATGAGCTCTCTACTTTTTTTTTATTTTGTTGCTATAGTGCTTTTTGTATTCTTTAAGTACTATATTACGTCTCAGTAGTATAAACATCTTGTCTCTCAGTTGAATTTTTGAGAAATTAAGGGGAAAAAAAGAAAAATTGATTAGGTTTTGCACATTAGTGTATGATTTGCTATTTATTAAGCCATTCGCTAATTATATTCTACAAATGCATATTTATCAATTTTTTACATCCATTAATAATTAGATAAATTCATGCTTTGTTAACAGCCATCGTATTTGGTGGATTGAGCTTGCTGGTCATTTTGTGCGTGGTTAACTTTCGAGGTGTTATAGAAGCTTCTCATGTTTTGAATACCATTCCTATTGGGGCCTTAGCTGGTGTTTACGTTCTAGCCATGTTCACTACAACAGCCAACGAACCAGTAAGTTCTTTTCATTTAATTCTCTCTGTTAACGTTACTCATCCAAAGAAAGCCTACTTTTTGGACCATGCTGAAATATCAATACTGTATGTTACATATATATATATATATGCCTTTGTGTGTAAATAAATGTATAGTTATATATATTTTCTATTTACATTTCAATTTTTTCGTTAAATTGATGACATTATTGGTTTTGAAAAGAATAAGAGTTAATAACCAAATATTAACTTTTATCCTGACTACGTATAAATTTCCTTAAGACTAATAATATGAAGTGTGGCAAAATTTCTAGGAATTTTTGTCTATACAGTAAAAAACATTTTAAGAAGTACTTATATTTATGACAAAGGAATTGAATTTAAATTCAATATCATTAAAGTACCTCACTGGGGTATTAAAATATACATTTATCAATGTATGAAACATTATTATAAATTACATACAGCGCAACAGATTTCTAGCTTCAAGAAATTCAGAAAGAAGAAATTTTAATAATCTTATTAATTACTGGAATAAAGCTACCATATTATTTTTAATAGTTATCTGTATAATAAAATTCTAAATCGTATGGTTTAAATTTATATTTTTTAATTGTTAATTAGGTATCATTTATGAATGCGTAGTAAATGTTCAAAATATTGTTTTTAAAAGGTACTGTAATGTATTGTCTATTTTTAATTATAGTAGCTTTTAAAAACAATATTTTCCAATTTTTTTTATTATTATCTTTAATCATTAGTATAATAGTGTAGATATAAATGCAAAAATATTCTTAATGTTATCAAGTAATTTTAGTTTTTAACATAATAAACTTGGTTCATAATTATTTTAGTACAAATAAATTTATACTTATTGATATGATACAAGCCAGCATACCACTCAGATTCATTGTTTTGAATCTGAGTTTGGATCTTGAACCCAACCCAAAAAATGCTCATTCTTCCCTGATTCATCGTGATCTTGGCCTTTCTGAATGAATCTTAAGTAAGTTACCTTTCTCATTTTCATCTTATCCCTTATTTTCCATAGGATTTCACTTAGTATTATACACAGAAAAAGAGGAGGTTGACTAGTCTTAAAGCTAGTTAAATCCCACTTTTCTATAAGTTCAAAAGTTGTTCTTAGTCAATATTGCTTTTAATATTATAGCATATATCTTTATAATCATTTTATCAATTATATCTTGTCATTTTCTTTATATCTTTCCTATTTCAGTAAAATTCATTCATCTTTAATTTTCAAGTAATTTCAGTATCTTTTGTACAGATTTTTAAAAACCATATGTATTTCTATAAATATACGAGTGTGTGTCGAAGACAACATTAAAGTAACCAATAATTATTGATCTAGAAATGCATAATGAATACAAGGGGTAATTTAAGTGAACTCGCTAACTAACAGGGAATTCTAAATCCTGATGCATTCCAAATTAAATAAGCATCATCCAAGTAAGTTCCAAATCTCCTCCATATATATAACTTTAATCCAAAAAAACTTCTCATAGATGAAGATTTTAATGAAGCTCTGGATTTTCTATAGATCGTGAGCTCGTTGAAAGATAAAGTGCCATGAAAAATTAAATCATACTAAATGAAACAGTAAAAGAATGAAACTCAAAAGCTTGAATTTTACGGTTTACTAGACCATATATAATCATTAGACAACGATGTAATAAATTTCGTAGCAACTTGCTGCAAATAGAGCAAAATCATCACTTTATAAATAATAGTAATCTAATATACAACATTTGTCTCTTAAAATATTTATTCCCCTACTGGTGAAAATAAATTATATTCTATTATTTGAAAAAAAATCAGACGCAATGCTAGAGATCTTAGAAATAACAAAGTTTCTGTCAATTTATTAATTTAAAAATATATAGGAGAAAAACGACTAACACACACTCACTGATCACGAGATCTCCAAGACTATCAAGCCTACAGATTCGAAATTTGGCAGGTATATTTTTTTTGCAAAGTTAAAATTCACTCAATACTGGTATGAAGGAAAACAACTCCCAAAGGGTGTAACAACCCACGTGGGGTTGTTGATGTTTGAGGGTTT
>BMAV01013807.1:242514-252661 GCA_019973955.1 Trichonephila inaurata madagascariensis | reverse complement strand
ACTGGTATGAAGGGAAACAACTCCCAAAGGGTGTAACAACCCACGTGAGGTTGTTACACCCTTGGTGTTTGAGGGTTTGAGGAAAGATAAGCCGTAGCAATTTTTTAACACAATTGCATTTACCTTCACTTAATCAACCAACACAACTAAAGGTAGGAAATACACTTAGTAATTAACCTGAAGAGCAATTACAGAGGAACTTAATGCTACTAAAATATAATTAAAATTCACTTAACTGACTCTTAGTGCGCTCTTGACTCTTACGCTAGAATTATAGGATCTCTGGTCGTAAATCTGTTTCACAATTTAATCACTTTTAATCGCCAACTCAGTGGCGTAACGTACATCTCCGCTACCCCCGCAATGCGGCAGGGCCCAGGGTTCTAGGGGGTCAAAGACTGACTGCCATCAAGTACCTACCCTTTGTAAAATCCAACTTTGGGGCCCCAAACCTGACTTTACAGAGGGCCCAAATGTTCTCCGTTACGCCACTGCGTCAACAATCTACCATCATCCATCGACCATCCTCTTTTCCACAAATTCCAACGCTTAAAGAACTCATTTAACTAAATCTCGTCTTCTTCTCCGAGGAAAGTTTTCAACAGAACTTACAGTTAAAATGGATAATTTTTATCCAAGAGGATTAGAAGATTCACGGACAGACCCGTTACAAAGGGACTGTAAAGGAAGTTGAACACAAAAATTCCCTTTTTAGAAAGTTCTGTCTTTTTTAAATCAAGAGACGAGGGCTTTAGAATGTTTCTGAATACGATCAAAAGTTTAATGCTTGGGCTTAGAGATATCTTGATTGGTGTGGTGTGGTAGTTAGAGAGGGGGGTGCCAGCTCAAGTGTCGTCCAAGTCACTTGACCAAGGTTCAAAATTACGTGGTCCGTCGCCAAAAGCCCTCGTGTAGCTGAACAGTGCGATGTTAATATTCATTCACTCACTCACTCACTAGAGATATCTTGAAAACTTAAAAGAGCAATATATACTCGTATAAAATCATGAAATACTCAGTAAAACAAGTTTGTAATAACTATGATATATATATATGAATTTATTATTCAGCAAATGTATAGATCAAAATTAAATCGAATGCATAACCTACTACATTAAAAAAAATTAAATTTCTGTTTTAGGGAATACTCATAGGCTTTGTGTCGGGTATCACTGTACATGCTTGGATTGCGATTGGTGCGTACTTGACAAAAGTAAAGATTGCTCCTTTACCACGAAGTATTGCAGGTTGTCCCGCTTTTACAAATGGAACGAGTTTGGATGAAAATTTCCCACTTTTCGGACAAAATGTTTCTTCTTCGTTCGTCACAGAAGCAGGAAATATTGTTGAAATTGTGAGCGAAGAAAGCAGGTATGTAGTATATTTATGTTTTATTTGAAAAGGGTACATGTACCGTGTGAATGAAACAACATAAACCAGCAAAATAACATGACTATTAAATATATACCAAGGAAGTAAAATTAAAACCACATGACTTTTAATTGATTTCCGTAGCATAAATTAAAAGATGGAACCCTATTTAATTATGCAACAAATTTTGTAACCTGTATTTAATGATAAATGAAGCACACGATGTTACTGGATTTCGAATACAGTTGGACCAAGATTTAATGGGCCCTTTTGCAACGAATTTCACGATTTAACGAATTTTTCTCTTTTCCCGATTAAAATAAAGGCACAAACCTCTATTTAACGAATAAAAAAATCCCGAATTAATGAATTATTTCAACCGCTAATTTTTTTTATTAGTTTAAGTTAGAAAAAAAGGATTTCCTTTTCAAATGACATCCTTTTTGTCCGGAACAGGAAAAAAGATTTTTCTTGTAAGTAACAAATTTCAATTGCCAAGGGTGCAGAACGTTATTAGACATAACAGGCACAAATGAGCCGTAAGTGTAACCTATCGGGTGAGCTGTGAATAAGAAAGGAAACTCTTTTCTTATCTCATCTCACTCCCCAACGCAGGGGAATATTTTAAGGTTTTAAACAAAATATTGTTACATTTGATGACGGAATGCTTACCTTTGCATTTGAAGTTCAGGAAACTGTTGACTTGTCGGGGGCAATGAAAAGCTATTCTGATGCTGAAATTGAGAGAGAGAGATAACGAAATTCTTATCAAAACTGTTGCATTTTCTAATATTTTACATTCTTTGGAAACTTTGAAAACATACCTTACACTGCAGGATTTAAATAACGCAGCATTCTCTTCTCTGCATAAAGTCGAAAAAAAGAACTCTCTCGAGTCAAAAATCAAAAATATTTTCAAACATCTATCAGTCAGTACGGTAAGAACCCGCTTAACGCAGGGTATACGTTCCATCCAAGTTGAGCGTAATATGAAACAGCGTTAAACGAGGTTATCTTATCATGTAAATAATGGGGTTAGGGGAAGATGAGTAGAAAATTGGTCAGGTATTTTACAATTAAATTTTTTTAATTATGTTTTTAATAACAATGAAACAAAAATTTATTTCTTACAAATATAGAAACATGATTAACCAATATACATATAAAAATAAATAAAATTCTAAATCAGTATGTTTACGTTTCATATCATTCAGTTTCTTCAGTATTTCCAATTTTCTGCCTTTTTATTAAGAAGGTAGATTGGCTTAATGGCATATTGCGTTCAATTTCGTCGTCAATCCATATAGAAAGTCGTTTTTTCATTTCCTCTATTGTATTATTTTTAGAACGGGTAGTTCTAGTTGCAGAGCTTATCGTAGTTGCAATTGCCGATGGCAATATTTTTTCTTTATTCTTAAGAATTGTCCTTATTGTTGAAATTGCCAAATTCAATGCAGCACCAATTTAAGACTGACGTTCACCAGTATCTAATCTTCTAATCATTTGCATTCTAGTTTCTAGTGAAATGCTTTTTCTTGTTGCTTTATTTTCGTGTTTTTTTTTTATTTTAAGTCATGGTAAAAACTAAAAGTTATAATATTTGTCACAATAGAAATCGTTATATTACATAAATTTATACTTACAATAACGTCAACAAGTGTTTGAAACGATAACAATACGTTCGTATAATACCGCAAGAAAGAAAAAACACAGATAAACTGCTTCGGATATCGGGAAGCTTAACGCTGTGTGTAATTGCGGGGAATCCCACAATTCAAATAAAAGAGCATTAAGCCGAAACAGCGTTAAGCGGGGTCTCACTGTATTTAAATTTTTTAATTAACTGTCACGTAATAAATAACTAATAACGTTTTTACTGGTTGAAAATAAGTGTAAAATTTTGGAATGTCAATTTTCTATGTGTATGTAAAATTTTCAAAAGGTAAATGCAAAAAAATGGACATCGATATAACGAATAACCCCGATTTAACGAACAAAATGTTCGATCCTAGGAATTCGTTACATCGAGGTCTAGTTATAATTTATTTATAGCATATAACGTAGCATTCCAGGATTATATATATCTTTCATGTAAGTTATTCTCATTAATAGGCACACACATCAACAGACATACTATTGGATTTTTAAGATTCTTTTTTTAATTCAAAGTTTCTATTCATATTGTATTTTCTAGTTTTCTTCTTAAATGAAGTGTATTTCTTTTCAGATATATATTTCCACTATATACGGTTTCTTTCTTGTGGTTCCCTGTGATCGGTATGATTGTATCTATGATTGTTGGATATCTTGCTAGCTTTCTAATAGGTGAGGAAAATTACTTTTTGTGATATAATATTCATTTTCATCGTATGAATAATATTTAAAAATTATATTGTTACAATTTTGATAATTACTATCAAGTTTATTTAAAATATGCGGTGTTTTTTACAAAGCATTGAACTATTCATATTCTAATCATATAGCAAAACACCTGTTTTCAATTTTTTTTAGTATTAATTTCATTTACTGTTGAAAAAATGCGAACTGATTACATTGCATCTGAAATTTAAAATATCAAAAATATGTTTTTAAATGTTATTTATTCAAAAATTTAGTAATTTATGCAAGGTGTCCCGAAGCTCAACTTCAAGCGAGCACGGGATGTCAGAAGGGATTATATCGTTTCTGCAAAAAATAAAATTCCCTATCAATAGGTTAAACATATTTTTGAAAATGAGAAAAAGCGACACCCTCTATCACATTATTATGTACTGTGACCATACATTCCTCAATTTACAGTGAATTTTTCCCTAACAGGATCTTACATAGCTGTGCTATTTATTAATCACAGCCATAACTAAAGCAAAGTCCTTTGCTGGTTTAATAAAAATTTGCCTCGTTAGAGTCGGTTTGAGAAAAAGTTGTCATTTAACTTTGACACTAAGAAATCAAAAAATATGTATATTACAAATTGTTGTATACAAATTATTTCAAAAGATGACCCATTAGTTAAAATTTCCAAATTTTACGACACTTGCCACTTTTCTATCCGTATAACAATTATTAATTTTTTTTCACAGAATAACTTTTAATTAAAAAAAATAATCTTAAGCAATAAATTTAAAAAATAAAACAACACGTAATTTGTTTATACTTTAATAAATTAAACGTCGAAGTGTTTGCCTTCTATGCTAATACAAACACTAGATCAGCGGTTCTTAAACTTTGGATCGCCACCCCTCCCCCCTCCCTTTATGTATCAGAGTGACATCATGAACCCCCTAGATCTTGAACATCCCTCCCCTCAACTTAATATTCTTGATCAAAATACAAGTTCTAGCAGAATTTTTTCATTGGGAACAATTTAGTAATCCAGTCTAGTATAGTAGATCTTTCAGTTCTTTCCAGAGGCCTTTCAGGGTCTATAAAAGTGGGCAAGCTCAACGTTACATCAGAGATTCCGCGGAACCCAGGGAGTCCACGGACCACAGTTTAAACACCTAGATCTTTAAAAAAATTATCTCTTAATGAGTTGTGAGTAACTAGCTAAATTTATTTCTTCCACTGCTTCCACGATCCTTTGGGGAAGTTTGGTTACATTTTCGATTGGTTAAAAATAGATTCGCGTCAGACCGACCACCTGACAGGAACATCTGCTGATGCTGCTCAGGACCCGAGGTCGCGTATACTGAGTGGGGCACAGTAGGCCTAGGCCCTCATGGACTATCATTAAGTATCCTCATTTAGTATCTGTCCCCTCATCGCAATAAATGTTAAAAAGTCTTAAAATGCTATTTCATTTTTCACTTTTTTATATAAACGGCTCAAATACTTTCACTTCATTCGCATTGTGGCAGCACTTAACATAAAAATATTTTTTTATTATTTTATTTTTCTCTTTATATATATACCATACATCTTTTCAATATAGGTAGGTTTTGAAATTCAGAAAAAAAAAGTTTTCAATCCATCTTACTGCATATACTTTATACTATTTAAAATTAAATTATGTGAATTGATACAATACAAATATTTTTTTTAATACGATTTCTATAATATACGAAGTGGACCGAATATAAGTAAGATTTTATAAGATAATTTCTGAAATATTAATTTCCAAAAATACACCGAAGTTATTTTTCTATGCATCTTCCTTTAAGATCTAGATATTTTTCTAGCGTATTGAGAATTTCTTTATTAATTCATGGTAAAAAAAAAAAAAAAAAAGGCAGATTTATTTAAAGCAAACTTTGTAATAATTCGTCTGCTTTTGCATTTGATCTATTTTTTTTTTATTTTATAATTGTGAAACCCAAAAACTTTTTTAGGTGTTTTTTTTTATAAATAAACTCCAATACTTACAAAATAATTTCATGTTCGTAACTCTCTTTCAAATAGTTGAGGATTTTGTGTGTATGTGCATATATATACACACACATAAAATTTGAAGCATGGTGTAATACAAAGCCTTACATTGCAATGGAGACAAAGACAATATAATGTTTTTTTGGATTATATTTCCATTTTCATTTCTTGTCAAGCATCATTGTTTTGCCAATTACTGTTCCTCATCCAAAATGTTCAAGAATTTGAATTCCTGACTTCAAAGAAAAATTCCCGCCTTGACCTCAAAGAAAATCCCGGATGAGAAGCATTTCATTACCATGGTCACACAAACTGCATCTTTTAAAAACGTTAGCAGCAATAAGCTCACTATAAGAATTAAAAATACGTGAAAATCAAAGGTAGAATGGTAAAATATTAGTATTCGAACAGTGAACGGGCAAACCGGTTGCGTTCAATCTTCGGTAGCCACTACGGTGTACAGGCAAACCGGTTAAGCGGTTAACCTTCATCAAAAGCTCAGAGTAGTGCATTGCGAACATGACACATCAGCCACAAGCTCGTGACCATGACCGCTGGACTAACGCGGCTACCTTGTACGCCTTTTAAGACATTCCAATATAATTGTAATCTTTTATTTACACGCAAGCATAACTTTTTTCCGTAGCGTACTTATAGGTTTCGTAATTATCACTTTCACAAAACATTTCTCTTTACCATGTACGAGGGGTGATCAGAAGAAAGCTTCAGGTCGAATAAATAAATATTTATTAACAATAGATAGAAAATACAAAAGGAATTAAGAGGCATATACGTGCTTGTCACATTTCGACATAATCACTAAGTCTATTTAGGCATTTATCAGAACGCAGAACCACCTTGATTAACCCGTTTTGGTAGAAATCAGGTCCCTGTCCAATGAGCCAGGTCTCGCCGGATGATTTCACGACACTGTCTTGGAATATCGCAGCTCATCGAAAACGATATGCTGCACGCTACCATAGCTCAGTCCCAGCTCTGAAGAGATTTCACGCAACCGAACATTTTGAAACATTTCTCCAATTCGTGCCATGGTGATTTCTGACGTTGAAGAACTTGGCCGGCTGCTCCCTGTCATATTGCGGATTTCGAAATCCTGTCTGCCTGATTGAAAAAAGTAACACAATTTCGCTACATGTTTTCTGCTCATTGCAGATGCGGACACATTCTTTGACCATAAAAATAGTATCAGGGCTCGCACTTCCAAACGAGACCAATTTCCCAAGAGTCTTGCCATTTCAACCGTCTTAACCATCTGGGAACTTTCACTACCTACCTGCAAATCAGCTGTATGACAAGTAGCACCATTTGTCTCTAATCTGGGTAAACAAATTTTCTCCACAATATGTGTAGTTTTCCAATGCTGAGGCTTGTAACCATTTATTCTGATGAACCCTCGTACACATAATATTTAAGCAAGCAAGTTGGTATCATTTTCGGCAATCAAATTGGGCGATTTGCTGACCATATGGATGCTTCTGGAAATTATTGAAGAATTCCATAGTAAATTTATCATAAATTTATCATGAGACTTATTTATGGAAAAAGACAGTTATAATCTGAAAATATGAAGTAAAAATTAAATTATAGGAGAAAAATTAGAAATACTTTAGTAATTTTATATGTTATAAAATTTATGGTAGAGAAAATGTTTAAAGAGAAATATATCATTTTTAAGAGCTACAGTCGCTGTCTATGATTTTAGAAGGGAGGTAATTAAATATAGAGAAAATTCTTGATGTTATGAATATTTATTTATAAAGCATCCTCTATTAATCATAAAATAACACTTTAATATATACACAATTTAAGATCTCTTTACACAGATAACTATAAATTAGATTAATTAGATATTTTTGTTCTAAATAATATTTAATGAGAATTTGCTTTTTTTTTCTGAATTATTTGAAACTAGAAATCTGTCACGTTGTATGTAATCTATAAAGATGTTACAAAAGTTTGACTGCATGCTTCCCGGCTGAAACGGTATTGTGGTCGGAATGATCATTTTTTCGAGGTAATAAAAGAATGGGAATGATATTGGTGACTAAGTTGCCATATGCTGGCAAGTCGTCAAATTTAGAGACAAATATTAATGCTTCTGGAAAAATCTAGAAGTCCCAGATTTTATTATCTGAAGAGAAAGTTTTTGAATGACTTATATATAAGGACAAAATGTAAGGAAGAAACTAGATAGATAAGGCTTGATAGTCATTTGGTGTTTCATTGATAGTCTGACTACAGATTTGGGTACTTTTCCGTTTCGTCGGCGTAAATCTCGCCAAGTTGGCATTATTGATGACAACACACAACATACATACAAAATATAGAAAAAAATATTAGTTCTCATTGGTTTTTCATCCATCTTTGATGATTTATGAAAAAGACGTTTCTTATCAGAAAATACCACGACTTGGTTTGAAAATATGGCCCTAAAAGTTTACCAGCGGGAATATTGCTTTTGGCATCGGTTGTATCAATTTTGTCCACTTAATTGTCTCGGCAAAACGGAAAAGTACCCAGATTTGGTTTACTGTGGGAACTTTGAATCTGATCTGTAATGTATTTAATAACGACAGTGTTCTTTCTTTTTTTAGAATAAAAATCAGCTGTAATTACAAGAGAGTTCCAGAATAAAAAAAATACGATTTATTACCAAAGAACTACATATGCACCTTTCCATTTTATCTAAGATACGACAACATCTAACAATACTCATATATATGTATGATAAATTATACATATGAGCCATTTTGATTAAAAGTGGTGTAAGTCCATTTTATATTGTATCGAGATATTTACCACTTTCAAAGTAATTATATTTGTAATTTCATTAACTACGTAACTTTATATTGACAAAATGATGAAAATTTGAAGGATTTTTGGGGGAACTGTTCATAAAATTTAAAAGCTCTCTCTCATAGAAGATTGCACTCAATGTTATAAACTAACTTTTTGTCAAAAATGGATTTACACCGCTTTCAAAGGAAACGGCTCATACACTGGATACAAAAAAAAACTTTCATTTTTAATAATGAATAACAGTATTCTTTTTGAGTTTCTATCACTGTTTTCTGCACAAAATTGTTTACTTTTAAACAATTATGTAAGTCTACATATTCCTCTAAAGTAGGAATAAAATGTTTTTTTTACAAGGGTAATAATCACGTCAAATTCATTATAAGAATGAGTTTCTGAAGCTTTTCAAAATTATCAATAAGTCCTTCTTTCAGGAATTTGGAAGGGAAAGCGAGACATCAACCCGAAATGCATCAGCCCGTTTGTCCGAAGTTTATACTTTAAATCTGAAAAACCTGAAAAATCCAATCAAAAAGAGTGGATTGTAAAGGTAAAATCTTACTATACCTGCTCATTAGTTTTCTTTCACTATACCTTATTTACTTTCCTTTTCTCCTATCCTTACTTCAGTGAAGACTGTCAAACACAGTCATGTAATCTTTTACTGAAATGAATAGTGGTAGATTAGGGATTCCAATAATCGATTTCTTGGGCCAAAAAAAAAAAAAAAAAAGAATCAATTTTTTAAATTGATATGTAGCACTGAATTGATATAGTGAGTCGATATTTCATCCTAGAAAATCGATATCCGATTTTTTTCTCTTTTGGTAAAAACCAAAAAATTATTTACAATTAGTAGAACTATTAGTAGACTATTAGTAAAACTATTTATCTTTATCATTGGGAATTATAAGCTATATTATCTGTTTTCTAAACTTTTTAATGTAACAAATACATTTAGAAAATAAATGTCTTCTTTTTTATAACTGATACTTTGATATGGTAATAAAAATATTGTAATTGTCGAATTCCCTGAACTAAAAAATTGACTGATTTTACTGATAAGAGATTGTTTATAATGGAATCTTTCTTGTTTTTGATAAAACGCATTTATATTTTCATTGTAAATACAGACTTCATAAGAAATCGATGTCTTAGAAATGGATCTTTTAGACCTCGATTTTTTAGTGAATCGATTCATCAGGTTACTATTCGAATTGATTTAAAAATCGGTCTTTTTCGAAAAGAATAGCCATCCCTTTGGTAGATCTCAATTGAATTCGATTGTTTGCTAATATCAGACTTAGAAACAACACGAGAGGTCTTAACGATGAACCTTGTAATTATAAACTACAGTGAATTGTCGAGGACGACATTTAAGCTGGTATTTCATTATCTAAACTACCATTCTACATCAACACGAAATTTTTGAACTTCGACAGATTTGGGGTTTTAGAAGCACCAGGACTCGAACCCTCGACTCGACATAAGCAACGCCAATCACGAATCCGTCACTCGTTATCCCCCTCAGGGGGCTCACCTTCTTTAGGTGGGTACGGGTGTCACAATCCCGAGGTACCCTAGTGATCTTTTC
>BMAV01013807.1:217311-232514 GCA_019973955.1 Trichonephila inaurata madagascariensis | reverse complement strand
AAATATTTACAAAACAGTGCCGGTTTGTCCATTTGGCTCTTAGGGAGGGCACCCAGGGGCCCGGGAACGGAAAATCTGGACTTAACCATATTTTCTGGTTATAAATTTCGATTATCCAGTGCCAAGGGGGTCTGTAGATCTTCTGCGCCCAGAGTCCGAAATGAGCTTAAATCGGCACTGGCTGAGATATAGAAAGTTGTGCAGCAATACCTTGAATAGCAGGGCATCGAATTTTACGAGAGTAGTTCCATCAAATTATTTGCACATGACGAAAAATGTTTAAATGAATGTCGATGGCAAAACTAAGTCTAAAAATAGTGCTAGGTGCATAGTTCATGATGTCGTGTTGCAATTTTTTATTTTTATTTATTTATTTATTTATTTTTTGGCAATAAAGTGAAAGCATTTTTAAAAATGATGAAACTTACTTTCAGAACGTCCCTCGTACCCAATGTTACATTTTTTAAAAGATTTTGGTAATGAATTTTGATACAAAGGTATTTGTGTTGCTCTCTCTTGTGTATGTGTAAAATGTGTGGAAGATATATAACTGTTGAATACTTTCCCCAAAATTCAATATAATAAAATGTATATATATATATACTTGACGTTTAAAAGTGAATTTTTTAAGGAGTATGAATACTTCGCAAATTATTTGTATGAAGCCATCAAATAAATATTCCAGTAATGTACCTATATGATTTTTTTAGATAAATTGTGTTGTATCATTTGTATTGATATTTATGTTAATAAATATTTGAATCATTGAAGGTAATTTATCATTTGTTCATAACAGTTACATGAAAAATTTACATACAAACAATTATTTAAATAAGCCTTCAGAAAAAAAAGGAAAAAAAAATACTATCATAAGTGCACATAAAGAAAAATGAACTGAAAGCTTATAGCAGTACATGTGCGACACGCGTTTAACACTTTCCATGCATGAATTTAATATCAATGTTACAAGCCAAAACAATGGCTTCAAATGCAGTCAGATTACTAACAAAATATACATTGAGTCTATTAATAACTAATAGTTAAGCTATATGTTTACACGATAACATACATTTGGCAAATAATTTGCTTTGTCTCTATTAGTAATTTGTATTAAAAACGATGGAAAAAACACAAGTATTAAAAAAAAAATTAAGTCAATCCCTAAAGCGTTGGAAAAACTTACTGGTGCAAATAAATCTAACTACGTCAGAAATAGCACAGAATAAATTAAAAAATAAAAAGCAATTAATGAATTAATATTTGAAAAAAACTCTATAAACATCAAGTATTCATCAGTCACTGCAAGCACATCACTGCAAGTTTAAAAAATGTATTTGAACTTGAATGGATTAATGGAAAATATTTTATTAACAATTGAAAATTTGTGCAAGATTTATATAAATATAAATAAATATATAGTAAAATAAAATAAAAGTGAAGAAGTACTAGAACCTACAGTGCTAAAGCTGGGAGAAATTGGAATTCACCAGACACAACAAATGTAGAAACAAAAAAGTCTTTGGACTAAACTGGAGACCTATTATGATTTCTAAAGCTGTCGCTGAAATAGGCTAGCGAATTACGGTTAGCAATGCTTTATGGATCCAAGCTTCCCCGTACAATAGAAACTTTCGACATAATAGGAAAAAAAAAACCAAGTTGAAAAGTTAAGCCTAATACAACACGT
This sequence comes from Trichonephila inaurata madagascariensis, assembly GCA_019973955.1. Classification (NCBI taxonomy): domain Eukaryota; kingdom Metazoa; phylum Arthropoda; class Arachnida; order Araneae; family Nephilidae; genus Trichonephila; species Trichonephila inaurata. The sequence goes on along the minus strand of BMAV01013807.1, from coordinate 230,827 downwards.
GGAAGAAAAACCTGATAATATATTAAAATGAAGTTAAGAAAAGAGAACAATAATGAATGTCTCAAGGAGAGGAATAATAATAATAAAAAAATTATATTAAAAGAAAAAAAAATCTTACGTGTAAAATAATTACTGGAAATCGGAAAGTCAACCTTCCACCATAAGCTCCCAACGCGAAATGACGTAAAAGATTGAAATGACTACACGAGAAGGAAAAAACCGTGGTGCCACCTGGATATTTATTTTGCAATTAAACAAACCACTAAGATTTTTTAAAATAAACTAGATAGAGGAAGTTTTAAATACGATAATGAACAACGTTAAGAATAGATAGTATCAAATAGAAATATATTACAAAGTAAATATACTTGGATGATTATATACTAATAGAAATATTGCAATTAAAATAAGCGCTTAAATTTTTTTTAAAATAAACTAAATAGAAGGAATTTTAAATAAAATATTGAACTAAGATAAAAATATATTTAATTAGCAAAAGAAATATATTTATAAATAAATTTACTTGGATAATTGTATTCTAAATAATTATTGCAAAAATTCACAAAATTACTTTGTTTTAAAATGTTATCAGTAACTAAATCATTGTTTCTTTTTATAAAATTTAGGATAATATTTCTAAATATTGATAATTGTAGGTTACTACCCCAAAAAGGCATTTTTATAATGTTAAAATCAAATGAGTCTCTTTTATCAAAAATATTACTCAATAGCAAATTATTCTTAACATTTAATTGAAGGTCCAAAAAGTTAGCTGACTAAATATTATAATTAGTTTTTACTAATTTTAAATAGTGAGGATAATAATTAAGGTTAGGAACAAAGTCTAATATATTACTTAATATAATCAAGTCATTTATGTATCTAAAAATGTAACAAGATTCATAACTAATACTTTCATTTTTCTAAAAATGCAAATAGATATTTGCTAAGAAGCTGCTAGCTGGTCTCCCTTGTGGTAAACCTTTAGTTTACTGATAATAAGCGTTATTATGTGGAAAATATTAGTTTCTTTTAATACAAATTCAATAATAGAAATATATTTATCATATTTTAATATCCTATTTAAAAAATATTTGCTATATGCTATTTTAAGAATCTTAAATATGTCTTCTATATCTATGGAGTTAAATAAATCTTCAAAATCATAGGTATACATAGAAATAATTTTTTGACCTTGCATATACGTAATAATGTCCATACTATTCTTAACAATAATAGAATTATCAATTTTGTCTAATGTAGATTGAATAATATTTTGTAGCTTTTTGCCCGGAAGTATAATATAAGTTTTAAAACCATTCGTAATAGTTCTAAATTTAAAAGGAATTTTTTTGAAATTTAGGAGTTAGGAAAATATGAGGGAATTTAATATTTAAAATACGTAAATCTATTTTCTTATAAAAAGCAGAGATTCGATTAAAAATTTCTGTTTTGCTTGAATTAGATTTTATAAAAGCAGAATTATTATGAAAATGTTTGTTTAGTATATTAGTATAAAGCCATTTGCAAATAATTGCATAATTACCCGGTACTTTATCAACATAAACAATGATAAAGTTCTTTTGTAGGTCTGTAATTTGGTTTTTAATATTGTAAGTTATATCATTATTAGTTTTATAGTTAATGTTCAATAGCTCACTTAATACTTTGCATTTAAATTCATTAAAAGCTACAATAGGAAGACTGTATTTAATAGCTTATTTTGTAATGTGAAATTACTAATATCTTTAGAAATTTGATTTTTAATAGCATTGTTATTATTAGAGATCATTTTAATCTACAACTAGTACATTTGTGTGTGTGGACATTATATCTCTAAGAGTATTTTCTTTAACTATATTTAAATTACTAGTTACCATATGCTTGTGATGATCATATATATATTCAGAATAATCTTTACAATTACAAACAATATTATTATTATTTTGCAAATCATTAATATCATTGTAATTAAAAATTGATCTACCTATTTTTTTATTGTATTTAAAAGCCTTCTTAATGCAAACGTTATTTATAAGCAGGCAATGAACATATTAAATATTTTTGAGAAATTAATGTTATTATAAGATTTATTCATTAACAGTATGGTACAATACTCAGTAGAACTATTTGCTAAATCTATGTCTTCAATATTGAATTCATGAATGAGAAAATTAACAATATCCTTAATAATATGTAAGGCATGACAGTCTTTAAAATCATACTTTTTGAGGATATCTCTAGTATACCTAATTTCTTTTTTATTTAGACCAAACATGAAATGCTTGATTTGTTTAATGTTAAAAGACTTTTCAAAATTGCTTCAAAAATCTTTAATTTTAGAATCTATCTCCTTTGGAAGTCTATGAGTTCTCTTCCTATTACCTCTTTTCATACGTTTAACTTTATGTGTAAAATCACTATTATAAAAATAATTCTTGTTATCAGAATGTTGAATGCTAAGTAAAACATTTTTTCCAAAGTGAATAGTATTCAAACCATATGGATATATAGTGTTATAATAATTAATAAAGTGGTTTCCCCCCCCACACACACACACCACAATCTTTTTTGAACATGTGGTACTATTCTGAGAATAGAAATATCAATATTATCAAAGCCATGTAAGTGAAAGTGCCTAAGTTCAATTTTATTTATATTGTTATTATGCTTGTAATTTTTGGTATTTGATCTGTGTAGATTAATACGAATATTGATATTATTACATGTTTGGCCAATATATTTAAAATTACATAATTTACAATTCAACATATAAATGCAATTGAAGGTTTTACATAAGAAAAATTTGGATGTATTATCATATTGCTCTATATTTAACATTGGACATGTTTTACATCTACTATTATTACATTTATTATAACGGAAATAATTTTTGTGTTGATATAGCTTAGTAACAGTATAATCATTGTTAGTGTGGAAATTAATAAGATTATGAGAGTTTGATCTATATTAGAAATATAACCAGGAATATGTTTATTATTTATAAGGAGAGAGCGAACTAATAGTAGGAATTAAATAATACTATTTGTAATCAGTAAATTTGACTTTTGTGGAAGGTAGTTAAACTATTTTATCATTGCACACTAGTATAGAATTATTTATTTCATCCAACATTCACTTTTTTATTCCTAATATATAATCATTACAACATATCTAGCAAGTTCTCAAATAATTCTACGACTAAGGTATTGCTTTAAATCAATGGTTTTCAATTTCTTTTGAGTGCCCTCAAGTCCTATCTTTAAATATATGAAGCATGTTCAACTCACATGTAATGTTCCTAAAATAAAAATTTATTTGTAGATTAATAAAGGTCAATTAAACATTTTCGGTACTAAAAAAATTACCACAAATTTTTAATTTATAAAATTGAATCGTTTTTACTTACAAACATAATGAAATTTCAATAAATTATTTCAAGCTAAATTTGTAAATTTATTCCTAAGACTATTAATTAAAATTACAATAAATAGATAGGCTCTACAGATTAGATCCTAGTAGTTGATGATTCGATATTTGCATTTTTATGATAATATGACTTACATTTTGGGAAAGTCAAATGAAAATCAACTTTTTTTACTCTATTAGATTTTTTGATGATTCAGTTGTTTTTACACGACTAAAGCCACATTCCACAAGATAAAATAATGGAGAGAGAATGATACATAATGTACGATTATCGTCAGATTAAGAATTTCTCGACTTTCTTACATTTCTATTATAAAATTATTGTATCAATATTTCATCATAAGTTTTTAATTCAAAAATACTATGAATTCCTCTAATGAACCTTTTGGGACTATAACTGAGTGTTTCCTCTCTAGATGGCGACACGAGTTTCAGCCATACTCCGTTGCTCTCAATTAAAAAGGGTGATTGATTGATTGATTGAATATTAATGTCGCACTGTTTAGCTACACGAGGGCTTTTGGCGATCAAAAAGGGTGAACAGAAATGCTATTAAATTACCGGAAAATCCGTCGTGTAGCGAGCACATTTTTAATATACAAAAAACAAGTAATATTTAAAAAAAAATTAATTCCTACTTAGATCAACAAATTTTATTTTAGCTACTTTCTATTAAATATATTAATATAAATATGTATATACATAGGACAGAATCACACATTAAGTAACAATTTTCTATTAATTATCATTAATGTATCGTATTGTCATCCAAAACAATCATGTCTATTAAATTTCAGTTCAACTGAATGCTTTAAAACGCGAGAAAAAATCCTTTTCAAACAAGTCGCCAAAAGGCTCACTAAATCGCTAAAAATGATCCCAACATGGCTGTATTTGTATTCTTTAAGTAATTAGTTTTAATCAATTAATTTTTATTAATTATAATTAAATTACTGTATTGTCATCCAAAATAATCATGTATATAAAATTTCAGCTCAATTGAGCGCTTTAAAATGTGTTTTATTAACGACTGAAAATTGTACCAAGATAAATATATAGAGAGTGTGAGCTAATAGTGCGAATTGAATAAGGTCGAAATTCACGGGTGTGCGTTATACGTCGGGTATAAAAATGATTGGTTTACAAATTAAAAAAAGATGAGCATAAAGAAAGTTACGCTTCGACATATATCAAAGTACCGTTTATTTAAAAGAAATGACATTCTTTGAGAATTTAAAGGATTGTAGTTCTAGAAGTATACTATTTCTTCAAAATCTCGGGATAATACCACGAATAAATGACTTCAAAACATAACAGCAATGCACACTTACATTTCAGCTTTTTTTCGCAAAAAAAGAGGGTGAGCGTTATACTGCGAATATACCTTAAAATTAAAAAATGCAGCAAGAAAGTATAGGTGCGCGTTTTGCGTCGGTGCGCACTAAGCCGGGTTTTTCGGTAATTACAATTATAAACTAAGGTACTTATGTGTTAGCGTCACCGCAGCAAAATTTGCGCCATGCGAATTGCACCATGATATCGGAACCACAAAGTGTCTTACATTTTTTATTTCAAGAAAAAACTATTCTCGTGGTGCAATTTTGGCTGCGATGACGCTAACACGAAAGTACCTTAAATAAGTAGTAATATATTAGATGTACATTATATTAATGTAAATAACCATTTTTAATTTCTGAATCTTGTTTATTAGTTTTTATATATTTTTGTATTATTTTTAAATATTAAATCTTTGTGTCAATTTTAAATATTTATTTAACTGTAACTCGAGTTTTTTTTTGGGGGGGGGGGCTTTGACCACTTTGCCGGTAATTGCTGTCTAACTCTCAAAGTATTTTATCAAATTCACAATTCTCTTATTTTATTTTATAGTAAATTTTTCTCTAGATAATGGGCAAGTTTCAATAGTATCAGTCACTCAAACTTCACAGACTGGAGGTTAGAACCCGAAAGGATTAGGTTCTTTGTACAATCACCAATGGCTTACCGACAGTTGCTGTTCGTTTTTCATCTCAAAAAATAAAATAAAAGAAGATACTGGAACTGATCATCAAGTGTTTTTTTTTTTTTATTCACACAACCTTTTACCTCCATATTTATCCTACATAATATTCCCTATCCAGAGTTACAAAATACTGAACCGATGGCACAAAATACACATTGAATCTTTTGTAGACCCTAGTTGGGAATATTGTTTATGGATGCCGCCTTCAAAGCAACAAGAGGGCTAGACCTTGACTGAAAAACATTGATTTAGATTGTCATTTGATTAATGATCTTTGTATGCTATTTCTTCAACTGATTGTCCCATATATAAACAATATTTCAGCCATAGGATATTTTTTTTACTATTTATGTGAATTGCCTAAAATTTACCGTTAAAAATCCATCACTTTTTTTCTAATTTTAATAAATGTAAGTATGTTTAATATCCCCGGTCTGGGCAAGATCGACTAAGTCTTTCATACCTTCAGTGGTTCGAAAAATAATTACCAAGCTTACTTGGTAACTAAACACTGGGAGTTTTGCGTCAAATTGAACTCACGACTGGAATATCTGCTCATACAACTCAGAGCCCAAGGTCACGAAAACTGAGATGGGCACAGTTCGCCTTCACCCTCATGTGCTGTTGCGCCACTTAGTTTAGTTTGTTTAAGTATATTTAATAAACTTAAGTAGAGTATATTTATCAAAATGATTAGTAAAATATTTTAAAGATGTAAGGCATTTTCTTAAAAATTTCATAAAAGAAAATGTTTAGATATATTTTTTAATTAAAATAGAAGCGTAACTTAATGGGTTAATGAACATGCCTTCGATAAAGGGACATGCCACAGACACACAGTTTCCATTTATAGTTTTCTGGATTATAAATTTCCTTACTTTAATAACTCAAAGCAGAACACACTTTTATTGAATCTATTTTCAGAGGAATATTACATAAATCAACATAATCATAAAAGAAATAAATGCTTATTATGATACGTGTAACATTTTAGAAAATTTTTTGATGAATAGATCAAGTTTCGATTTATACTATTTTCTAATATTCTTCTCTCTTTTGTGTGTACATGTTTATGTGTTTCTTTCATACATAGATTACATCTGCAAAAGATTAATTACAAATTCTTTGCACCTTTTATAGATCTGAAATGATAATCTAAGGGATGTAGTTCTATAAATATTTACTTCTTGAAACTATGCCATGCAGTTTTATGTTAGAAATAAAATTTCGCAATATATTAAATGGAGAGAACAATTCTGCAAAAACGCTTTAAACATAAATTGATTACTTGAAATATGATCCTAAGAAAAAAAGAAATAAGTCTCAAAATTGAAAGGGTAAAACAGATAATTTATATCAATTTAAGAAAGGGAAAATAGAAACTTAGGCAATAATATGTGTAATATTCAATCATTCTTAAAAAAAAATAGTTCCATTTTAATGGTTTATTTTATGTAATTATACAACGCCTGGGAGATATTTGACATGCGCGATTAATACAATCCCTTTTAATGAGCTTTTTTCCAAGAACCATAGTTATATATATATATATATATATATATGTCGCAGAAAAACGATGAAATTAGGAATTTGATCAAATCCCTAAGGGATATGATCAATTCACGGAAGATGTTAACTAACGTCTGTGTGTGTTCAAGGTGATTTCCCTAATGAAAGGAAGGGATTTGAACAAATCCAAATCCTGTTTCAGAGAAATGATGAAATAATATTGTCAAAAGTTTAAAAGTGTTTAACAAATATGGTGTATTATTAAAGGTAGAAGTAAATAATACAACACTAGTCAATTAAATACAAATTATTTACTCGAAACTAATTAACAAATAATTAGAAAACTAGGTTGGCATTGTTTGATGTGTAGCATCTTTCCTCTCGGTTGATTTATTTTTGTGGGAGTGATTTCGTGAAAAGGGACGGAAATGCGCAACAGGAAACCGGGGAAGCACGCGCGGTGGCGTCGATCGATTTGGCCTGCCCACCCCCTCTTCATAGTTTCTTAACTAATGATGACTTGCTTTGGGCAGGGAAGGGATTTCACACTAAAATATCAATCCTTATGTTAATCCTATAGTGCCATTGTTTTAAAGATATGGGTTGATATTTGGAGGATCGACATTACTACCTGTTTGGTTAGGAAGTGCAAGTACTCGACCCCCCAGGTTCCTCTTCCCCCCGGACAGCATTTTGTCAAAGCAAATCCTGACTAGCTTATTTCATCATTTCACTGAATCAGTTCAGGGATATGGCAAGATCACTCACTTTCATCAGGAAAATGACATCGAAGAGACGTTATTTTAACATCTCCCGTCAATTGATTATATCCCTTAGGAATTTGATCAAATTCCTAATTTCGTCATTTCCCTGCGACATATTGATATAACCGAAGAACTTCTACTCAGAAACACGTTGAACCAATTTTTGCCAGCAAAACAGCTGGAACTAGCCTTGGCATGGACTCAACAAGTATTGGTAGTTAATTGGAGACAGATTGTACCAGTTGTCTAAGCATCGATGATGAAAGGGAAATCATGATTCATTCAACCAGGAACTACTTATTTACGGTCACGTCTCAATGTTTCTGGGCCCACTCTGGGCGCAGTTGACAATGACGCTGGTCAAGAGAGGCCCAGAGTGGGACGTCTGTCCAACAGTGCCCCAGTCTCATATCCAACAGTATCCGCTGAGCTGTGTGTTCCGAAACACTTGTACAAGGACCTACTTCGTATTGGGCTGTCAACTGACCCACTGCCTGGCACCGATTTTTCTTTGCTTAGCGGGGCAATTTCAGACGTCCTTTTTCTTTGATGATACGTAGACTTCCAACAGCTAGGTGTCTACTTCTGGTTTCACCGTTATTTATCTACTTTCCACAAATACTAAAAACAGCAGAACACAAACAACCTACCAGTCATGCTGTTTTGGAGGTACTCGTTCCGAGTCTTCGAGCCATTACAATCACTCTTTCAAGTTCAATTAGTTCAGTCACCTTTCCCTTCACTCACAAAAGTAAGTGCAAGAATGATAGCTTACCCTTCGCCACCAGAAGTTAAATACCATTCTCTCTTAATCACGCGATTTCCACGTCATCCAGACGAGTTCATTGAAAAATATGGAGGTGTTCATGTTTTGGCTCGACAATGTATACACAAAGAAAGAAACAGTATGAAGTGAATCAATTCAGTAATTTTTTTAAAGTGTCAGAAAAATTTATCAAAAGAATTTGTACAAATTATTTTATACTACAAAATGTGGAATAATATAAAATTAAAAAGATAATGTTTCAGGCAGTAGTTGGTAAATGAATATTACACATTATTTTAAAATATTGAATGTTTCAAAGTTGTGTATTAATTCTTACTACAATTACTTGCAGAGAAAATATATATATGTAATATCAAGGACTTGGCTCATAGGAATTTTGGTATTAAAATATTTTTGGTTTTGTTGGAGTCATGGGAAGGATGTGAGAAGGCGTTTAGACGTTAAACCTACATATTTTATTGACGAATAAACAGATGAAGCGGCGACATGAAAAGTGCGGCACAGACACAAATAGACAAACACGTGAACCTTTAAAGCAATCACAAAAACATTCCTTGTTCGTTCTTGAAATCCCATTTTTTTGTAGTCTTGGTCAACCGAAAGCAATTAAAATCATATGATTTCCAATACAGGTTTTTCCGTTTCGTTTGCATATGCGGATGATGAAAGAATGAATCATTCGTTTTAAAAAGGCTTAAGTCTTAGTTTGGGGGAGAAAGGTTATAGTTATTTTCTTTTAGGCGCGAGTAAAATAGAAATTAACTGCCATGTGAAGTCTTGGAAGGATGAAGACAATTATGAATTAAAATCCTTCAAGAGAAAATTTATGGCAATTTTTACACATTAATATATTGTATAAAAAAAATTTAATACGATTAAACAGACGTACTGCATCTTTTTTGGAATCATTTTAGTTTCATTCATATGATTTAAATGAAGCTCTCCCACCCTATTGGGCTATTTATAATTTAATTTTAAAATGTATATTTCAATATAAAATGTATTTAAAAGCATATAATGCTAATTTAATTAAGAAAAACTTAACAATGTCTGTGTGTTTGTGTTTTTAATATAAAAATAAAAACAAGCTTTATTCAAAATTTTAAAAAAGGAATTCTTTAATACAAAATTACAATCAAAGATCATACATATGAAAATATACAGATGAAAAAAGTCCAGTAAAGCTTATTGTAAGAGATGTAATTTGTTCTTAATTGACAAAAATATACCAGCTGTTGCTATTTCCCTGAATTTCATGAAAAAAAAAAGTTCTTCAAAGAATGAATGCGTTAAATTAACATTTTAAATAAAATCAGTAACAATGTAATTTTAAACATTTGCATGCAATAATGATTGCGTAAAAAAGAATCCCTGAACATAACTCTCTTTTAAAACTTTATAGCATAAATAATTTCAACTGTAGAGATCGTGTTGCTTCCCAAAGTTGCATTAAAAACATAAGTGCCTTCTAACATGCACACCATTTAATAGTGAAAGGCACTTATTTTAATGTATTTTCTTAAAATTTTAAATAAATCTCAACCCCAAAATAGTAGGAATGCTAACAAATTATAACAATCGTCAGGATTAAATTGTATGTGTAACAGAATTTGTGTAAGCTTGGTCTTAAAAATATACATGAAAATATACTAAAGTTCATCAAGAAGATTTAGTTTTATTTGATTGATTTATAAGTTCTATTTGTTAATATTACAAGATATTATTAATTTTTGACATATTAAAACTGTATTCCATCCAAATTTAAGAAAAATATAATCAACGAGCCAAGTAATCTTCAAAAAAAAATTCTTACTAACAATTTTTCAAAAAAACATTATAAAAATATTAAAATGTTAACAAGCATTATTTTTCTTGAATAGGTAAAAATATTCCTCAAAGATTCGATTTAAAATGTAAATAGCACCATGATTGGTGGGTAGAATACTGATTCATCAAGAAACCATGCAAATCAGTAATATACATAATGAAAAGTTTTTTTTTTTTGTGCACAATAATTTGAGTTTGATGTAATCTTTTTGATGGAGCTTTGCAAGTCCGAAATGAAATACCAGCAATACAAAATTCATAAATAAATGCAAATGCTTCCAAAAAGTGACAGAAATACTTTGCGTAAATGATAAAAAAAATATAATTAAAAAGCCCCGAATTCTTTTTTTCACAGTTAGAGTTTGCTTTCTTCGAGTATGTGTTCTTTCAGCTTGCCATTTTTGAAATGTCCGTTTTCGAGAGTGTTCACAAACCCATTGTGATTATCCATGTAATGCGCACCATCAGGCAACGCTGCAACGGCAATTTGCTGGAAAAAAAACAGTCAGTATTAGATGGATGAATGGAACGATATTTTATAGGAAATGAAATATTTTCCTGCAATATTACGTTACAATGATAAATATAACAGCTGCTTTTGTGAATACGATAAACAGCACGATTAATACTAATACTGATGGCATTGAGATTTAAGAGCACTCTTTGTTATATGTTTATTTGGGTGTTAAATACAAAAATTCTGTTGCGTTGATTTATTACATTTCCCTATTTGAGAAACTCCCAATATAATTATTATTCATTTAATAATGCTAACACACTAAGGGAGGAATATTTAAATTCGTAAACATAGTATTTTCCTTATGTATTTTAGGCACCTGTATACGCTTTGACAATATTTTATAAACTGTAAAAATCTATTATTATTCAAATGGGACAATAAAATCCCAATTTTTGAATTCATTAAAATAAAAGTCATGCGTGATAAGGAAATGGATGTAACGGAATGATGTGAAATGAAAAATGTTTGAACAAAATTGAACTTAATAATCGATTATGTATAAGCGGAAAAAGGACAACATCCACAATTTTCATCGCAACTTGCACACGCACAGTTAATAGTTTAAAGGAAACTAAAATAAGATGCAAATGAACTAACAAACGTATAAAAATTTGTTAATTTAATTCAATTAAATTTAAGGGGGATTTATTCCTTGCAAAATTAGGAAGAGAGTGGTTTTAATTTATGGTCGAAGTTTCATTCGATTGTGTGAATGAATGATTATCGTAACTCTAGAAAACACCAGGGCTATTGGTGACACACCTCGTAATTTAGAACTTCAGTTAAACGGCGAGGACGAAAGCAGAGCTGGCATCCCCCCTCCCCAACTGTAAGATTTAACCCTTTACCTACCGACGGTACATATAAGTACCACTCACTTTAAAATTACATAGAATAACCATTTTTACGAATACTCTGACGATACTTAGCAAGAATATTCTTTTAAATCCTTTCTTCTAAGATATATGACAACAAGGGTTCTATGATGAGTATTTTAGAGGGGAAGGAAAATAGTTTTATAGCAGAAATTGCGTTTTGAATGGATTGCGAAAATTAACTATTTTTTTGGAATAAAAATGACAATGTCAAAAGGTAAGTGTCTTATTTTATTTATTTATTTTTTGTATGTTATTGAAGACCTTAGAAAACAATTTGACTATTTATTTTAAGTGAACAGTGTGTATAATTAAGTTTACAGTAGAATATCTTTAATTAATTAACTAGCTCTAACTAATTAAATTTCCCAAAGTTAAGTATTTTTTTTATGTATATCCCTTAAGTTTCAATGTAGTGATTCAAAAAAAAATATTGCATGAAAAAAAACTGCAGTAAATCATAATGCGGTAGATAAAGCCAGGACAGATTCCAACAGCCCCTCAACACGGCCGGTTTTCAATGACATTAGGGCTCGAACTAATGATGCCGGTCAGAAATTTCATTCGAATCCGATCATTATTTACGGATATATTCCGAATGCATATTAACGTCTCACTTAAAAGCAACTCGAGGACTATTGGCTCATAATTTTATAAACTACGGCTATGTGACAAGGACGACTCTTGAGCCTATACCCCATTACACAATTTTCCACACCATATCTACGTAAGGACTTCCAACATATATAATATGCATCATCTTCTCTACAAGAGGGGAATTGTACCTACAACTCGACTGAAATAAAGCCTGTTACGACTTTATGACCATGACCATTCGATTAGAGATGGCAATTCTTTTCGAAAAAGATCGATTTTTAAATCGATTCGAATCGTAACCTGATGAATGGATTCACAAAAATTTCGAGGTCTAAAAGATCGATTTCTAAAAAAAAATCGATTTTTTTTCAAGTCTGTATTTACAATGTAAATATAAATCCATTTTATGAGAAACAAGAAAGATACCATAATAAACGATCTCTTATCGGTAAATTCAGGGAATTTTTTAGTTCCGGGAATTCGACCAATTGCAATTATTTTTATTACCATATCAAAGTATCAGATATAAAAGAGGGCATTTATTTTCTAAATGTATTTGTTACATTAAAAAGTTTAGAAAATAGATAAAATAGCTTATATTTCCCAATGCTTAATACATAGCTTTTTAAAAACAACAGTCTGTTAAGTCTACAGGGATCTTGCGATGTTGCCGGCAATCGAAAAAAGACGCTCGCATGGAAAAGAGGATCCTATGATACACATCGTAGCTATTGAGTAAACGTGATGATAAATAGTTTTTTTGTTCTTGCCATTAAAGTACAGGATCATACTTCAAGTGCGCAACTGCCTGCGATAAATAGTGTTTAAACTCTTCGTTTTTACCAAATATGCCTTAAATCCTTCGTTTTAACCAATGTTATGGTTTTTACCAAAACAGAAAAAATTGAATTTCGATTTTCTAGGATGAAATATCGATTCACTGAATCGATTCCGGGCTACATATCGATTAAAAAAATCGACTTTTTTGGCCCGAGAAATCAATTGTTTGATTAATTGATCTCAGATTGCCATCCCTACAATCGATTAGTACAGACATTGGGTGAATGTTTTATTAACGTCGTTCTATAAAGCAACATTAGGGCGAATGGCGACGGGCTTCGCAATTTTAAACCTCGGTCAAGAAACTAGAGCTGGAACCCCTTTCCAAACTATCATACCAAGTCC
>BMAV01013807.1:192026-204568 GCA_019973955.1 Trichonephila inaurata madagascariensis | reverse complement strand
GGCCTTCCAGACCGTGGTGCATCTTCGACATCAAAATTGCCGGATCGAAATTTTGCAAACCAGTTCTGGCACTGGCGTACTGTTAATACGCCTTCTCCATACACATTCGTCAATTTTTTTCTCGCTTGGACAGCATTTTTACCTTTTCTGAAGTAAAAAAGTAGAATATGACGAAAATGCTGCTTATTGCTCTCCATATTTAAAAGGGCACCAACCAAAACCTACTGCGTAGAATTAATAGAACTTTTTCACACACAAGCCTTGCAATATCAGCTCAAGACATATAATGGTTATGCGGCTTAAGTGTGAAGTTGGTTTCGAAAAAACGTAATTAAGTCCTCTGACGGGAAAAAACGAAATTACTTTCCGAACAACCCAATAGCTCTATACAACAGTTACCACATCTGATACATAATATATGAATTTAATCACTATAGAACACTTTTTTATATCGCAGCATTCTTTCTGAGAAATTTTAATAAAAAGATTGTGATTTGTTTTCAAATGCCAATGCGTCAAACAATTTTTATCGAATTGAGATTAACGTGAAAGTAAAAGTGAGATAAACATAAGCTGCCTCAGTTAATACACATAAATTTAGTACAAATTATTGCAAATAATCCAGAATGTATGTGTGCTTAAAGGTTTTGTTAAACAAATGTGTACAAATATCGACATAGGTTATAAGAGAAAATAGAAATTGAGTGAATTTTAATTATTTTTAGAGAAATAAAATAAATTTACAGGAGTGGAATTCAATATTTTAGATTTATTTTTTACGTTATTACATTAAATTTGTATATTCTTTTAAAGTGTGGTGATTGAAAAAAAACTTCCAATGAGATGGAAAAGATATCTCTCGCATGTTTCGCAAAAATGCACTGTTGTTTTCGATGCGCCCATAACTTTTCTATTTGAACAGATTACACAATAGTTATTTTTTCGTTAGCAGTTTTCAGGTTGTGTAGTTTTCAAATCACTATCAATTTAATACCCCAAATCTAATGTTAATGGTCGTCTGTAATTTTTTTTCTTTTGTGTGTGTGTGTGGGGGGGGGGGGGGTTTTCATTAGAAATTTCCCACCAAGGAAAAAGTTAATTTACGTATCAATTTTCAATCAAGTAATTTACGTAGTTAGTGGCACTGCTCCGTCATAACATTTCTTACACCTATATTAGTAAATTTAAATTCATTGTCAGCTTGTTTTCATAATCCACTTTCGTTCGAAAAACTAATTCATGTACATACTGAATTATACAAAGAGAGAAAAATAATCTATGCACAAATTGTGCTAATGAATAACAAAGCTTTATTTGAGTCCAGGGAAGACTGAGCTAACCAAGTAACGGCTTAGAGCTATGTGTAAAGATCTCCCGGGAGGACCTCCACTGCAGCAGACACAAACTCACTTTACAGCTTTATTTAAATATAAAAAGGCATTAATTATAAGTATTACACAAGAATATTTTTAAGTTTCAAATGAACATTCTGTAATAACAATAATTCATAAAATGAATTTTAAAAAAAGAAAAAAAAAATCTTAAAGTATATAACTGAACAAAAAATTTTACTTCCATGATCAGAAAGAATAAGCATACACAAAATATATATGCAGTAATCCCTCGACTTAAGCGAATTCAGAGTTACGCAATTTTCAAATCTCGCCGATTCGTTTTTATTATTTTTTTTATCACTGAAACTCAGGCGGAATCAGTCCCAGAGCCTGATGAAATTGGTATACTGATTGAAGTTGCCAAGCGGAAGTGGATAATGATGACATTCAAGAACTGGTGGATTCTTACAACCAGAAACTGACAATTCATGAGCTCATAGAGATGCATGAGCAAGACATTGAAGTACTTGTATCTTAAGACCCAGTTTTCAATCTAAAGATCGAATGATGGTGTTGGGACTTTGACAGATGACCTCCGTATAATTGAAAAAGGGTTACAAATTTTAGAAAAAAAAAACCCCACAACGTTGAGCGTATTTTTTCAACAAAACAAGGAATAAAAATATTAGCATGCCAAGAGGAAATTTTGCGGGAGAAAAAAAAAAATTTGAGTCGGCAGGCTACTTGTTAGATTTTATGAAACCTTCTGCATCCAAAATAACTTTGGTTTGCTCTATTTTGTATTTTTCTTATCCAAGACTTTATTAAACAATTTTTTCAAAGTTATTATTTCTTTTTGTGTCCAGCCTAAACTAAAAATAATATATATGTATTTCTATGCGCGAAATTATACCCCGACTTACGCCGTTAACACTTAGTTCCACCTATCGAGTATGTTAGGGGTATTACTGCATATAAATAACAAAGCTTGGTAAATTATTGCTCAATCTCAATCTGATCAATTTGAGCATGACGTTAAGAGTGTATTTAATATTTTAAAAGGGTGTTCGTTAGTGAGTTTCGCGTTTATATCACATCCAATGTCCGCTGATCATTTATCTCTCAACACAAGTATGAACTACGGTTCGCTTCAGTATGAAGAAGGAATTATTAATCTTTCCTAATGTATTAGGTACAGTGTATTATATCGCGTTATATTTTTACTAAACGAGAGAAAAATTTACACATTTTTTTCTCTTTATGTTTAATAAGAACGAGCAGTGAACCTGAGGAGGATAGAACTCGGCACCTTCTGTTCCGTATGCACGCAACTTATCGCTGGACCAAAATGATCACTTCAGTTCGGAGGCTGTTACCGGCTTATATAGATACCACCGACACACTCTCCTACCTGTGTCGGTGGATAAGAGAACAAACGATACAGTTATGACGAGCGTGTGAGTTTTTGCTTGTTGCGTCATGTGGATCTGACGGCTTGTTTGTTGCTTTTGCGGCGGGTAGATGGCACCACGACAGCTGCGTGAAGGTTGCGTGTTTTAAACCATAGTCATCAATGAGGAGGATAGAACTCAACACCTTCTGCTCCGTAAGCACGTAATTTACCGCCGTACCAAAGTAATCGCTTCATTTCGGAGACTTACTGGTTTATATAGATACCACCACCACAAATCTATACCTTAAAAGTTTCTATAGAGTTAAGTAATTTATTTAATTTTTTCCCTTTATTAAAAAGCATGATTACATCCTAATAATTTTGACTTTTGGGGGAAGGACCAGTCTAGTTTTGTACTATAAATCTTTCTTTGGCGAGCTTTGCCACCTTTGGGGGGGGGGGACCTCACTTTTGCTTCTCAGTTTATATTGCTGAAAGAAACGAATTTTTGCGAAATAAATGCGAAGCCGTAAAAACTATTTAGATAAAATCCTTTTAAAATACTTGTAAAAAATGGAAAATAGTCTAAAACTACTTACAGTTGAGACCTCCTCAATGTACTGACAGTCAGAAGCCGCTGAACTTGCGTCTGGTTTGCCCCGCACGTGGTCATTCCGTACATGAAACCACCGATTAAAGCACTCCAAACTGTGAATCGCAGGGTGGGATCAAAAGTGGTGCTAGAAAAAGAAATATTTAATATAATTAAGTCAAAAATATTGATTCAGGATTTTTAACGACTGCCTTTTCCATTTCTATAAAATTAAACGGTTTAAAATATTATTTCTGAGAAATTAATTCTATAAAATTTCAGCTAGATTGAATTATTTATTTTCCCTATTTTTTTAAAAACATTTTTATGGTAGTGTTGAAAGGAATCATAACCACGGGTTAAATTTGTATTAAATGACCGAATGCTTTTAGAAATATTTTATTACTGTGTTGGATCTCTTCAGAAAGCTTCATACATACAAATAACTAAAACAAGCAAAAGTTAAATTGTATTTCTAATTTATATACAGACATGGATCAAATTTTTACTTTATATTGTCAAACAATGTAATCCACGTTAAAAAGTTCTTTTGTACATCTGAGCTCTAATCTCAGTTCAATCTTTAAGATAAATCCTTTGTAAAAATGCAACAGTATAAATAAATTCTTATATTTTAATTTACGGAGAATTACGGAGATTTAATTTACGGTTCAATATATCAAAACAGAAATTTTACTGTTAGAAATATTTTGTTCACCATTCAGTAAAAGAAATAGCAGCTCTATACTTATATTAAATAAAATGTGCAGTGAAATAAAATAGCTTTTATAATACTGCAGAACGTACCGTGTGCTTTAATCAAACTTCCCGTAGGTGGAAATCGAATGAAATTTTACTAAATTCAAATTGCTCAATTTAGTAGCGATAAATGAACAAATTTTTTCACGTAGCTTCTAAGAAATCAAAACATATGTAAAATCGATAAACTTTGGTATTTTAAAAGAAGTTTTTAATAAAAAAAATAAATGTCTGACATTTTCAATGTACAACACATGATTGATAGGGGTTTTTTTTTCACATTCTTAGAGAAGAAACATAAGGCGTATTGGCAACTAATCTCAACCACAGATCGTACCTTAGCTGGCATCCTATTATCCAAACACATCCATACCATGTCAACGCGAGGACTTTAAGCCTCGACAGATTAACATGCAACAGTCCCTCTACACAGCAGATCATTAATGGCACCAAGATGCGAACCCAATATTCAACAGATGCACAATCTCCCGAACTGACATTCCTTTTCAGAGCTTATTTTTATGTTTTTATGACATTTTTTCACATGGCGTAAAGCTTTCTCCAAGAAGACATTTCAACCAAGAGTGCTTCATTTGTTGTAAATCAACTTTGTACCACATTCGATAAAACACACAGATTTCCATCAAATTCTTGTTCCTATGTCTCTGCTTCTCACACTTCCAATATTTGCGATCCAATTTTCAATCCTAACACTCATAATTTTCCCACTCCATACAATAACAATGCATTAAATTCCATAATAATGTACTTTAACGTAAAGCTACAATACGACTTTAATTATAAACCGTACAAATTACCAAGATAAGTATTAAATTTTGTATATGACAAACTCATGGGGGTCACTAATAAGTATTAAAAACTTGTTTTTATCTTAATATTGATGAATTAATGGTGAAATACATTGTGCAGTACCGATGCATTTATAAGTATATTATATCAGTGTAAATATGTATTTTATTTTTTATTATGTCCAAATGTATTTTATTTTGCTTCCTTTCAGTAAATTAATATATCTTTTTTAAATAATCTTTTATTTTCAACTTTTCGATAAGATCGCCCCACCCTGGTAAAATTATTATGCCCCCTAGGGGGGAGCCCCACAGTCTGAGAAACGCTGTTCTATGTCCATTCTTTTGTAAGTTAGGCACAAAAAAAAACAGATTGTTCCTTGAATTTTAGATGTTAGTGTATTTTCCCAGAAAAATGTAAAATTTCAAATTTCGTATTTGGAATCTGTAATGTAATAAAATGTTTTCCATCACGTAGCATTTTTTTAATGTTTTTTTGACCTTCATCAGGTTTAGCATCTGGAGAGAAATTTAAAAATATAAATATTCAAAGAGCGCGCATTGCAGATGAACGTAGCATTACAATAATTTTTGCGTTAAGTGGCTATTTAGTTGCAAAATGTCGGGCACAGATAGAGATCAAGAAAAATAAAATTCCACGTAAAAAAGGCCACGATTGAAAATGTAAATTACAGCCTTGTACGATATGACTTAGTTCAATGGTACCTACTATGCAAATAATATTTCAAGCAGAAAGGCATTTTTTAACAAATGATAGGAAAAATATTTTTATCTTAAAGCGTTGGAAGAGAAAAATGAAAATTGAAGTTCGTAGAAATTGCATTTAAGTGGAAGAGCACATAAATTTAACGTTACATTTAACTACGCATGAAATATTACTCAAATTAAAAATGTGATTTTGAAGTTTTAAATAATATTCCTTGTAGTGAAGAATGTACAGAATATACTTTTAGACAGCCATTTTTATGAGAATCTGTTATTTCCCACACCTTTTTTTAGTGGTGCTACATTATAGATGCAAAGATTTTAAAATTAAATTTTTAGAACTTTAAAGAGAAATGAATCAATATTTTAATACAGCAATTGTATTTTATCTCCTCTCCAAAAAGATTTTTAATCGTACTTTTACCATATTTAAAAAATGAAATATGTAAATCGATTGATTGTTTATTATCTTGGCATTTCGAAACATCACTAAAGCTACAGACGATGGAATTTACAATGGGCTTAATTCATGAAGTCACGTGATAAAGACAAATACGTGTTTTCCATTGAATTCAAAACAAACATTAAACTAATTGTACTTGTTCTATTTGTAAAACTCATAAAATTTCAAATTTCATTTTTGGGTAAAGATGTTTAAATGTTAGGAAAAAAAATTTCTTCAAAAAGATTTTTTTTTAAATTAAAAAAAAGTCGTATTTTATGCTTATAATTTTAAATAAAATGCATTTTGTATACATATGTACTTTTTAAGAGAATGTTTCTGCAAAGAGCAAAACTTGGCAACACCGGAGCGCGTGAACTGATTAGTTGGAAACACAAGATAGTTTTTATCGTGTGACTATGACGTCACATGAGATTTTGAATTGATTGGCTAGAATCACGTGGCTTTCACTATCTTGTGACTATGACGTCACATGAATTAACTTCATTCTGCAAAATGGTCAAGTTACAAGAATAACATCGAAGGTGGTACCTTTTA
The DNA here is from genome assembly GCA_019973955.1 of Trichonephila inaurata madagascariensis. Lineage (NCBI taxonomy): Eukaryota > Metazoa > Arthropoda > Arachnida > Araneae > Nephilidae > Trichonephila > Trichonephila inaurata. Next base: position 197,955 of record BMAV01013807.1, on the reverse strand, counting down.
ACTAAAACTTTACTCCACGCCAACACAATCTAAGAGCCTAGACCAGCGTTTCTCAAACTGTGGGGTGCGCCTTCCTTGGGGGGCATGATAACTCTACGAGGGGGGCGCGAGCATATTGAAAAGTCGAAAACAAAAGGTTATTTAAAAAATTATTGATTTTTTGAAAGTAAACAAACAAAATACTTTCTGATATAATAAAATATAAAATACACATTTACACTTATATAATACACTTATAAATGTATCAGTAATGTCCGCAATGTATATTTTATTATTAATTTAACAATACTAAGAACAATTTTGATAATTATCAGTGACCCAATGGGGTTATCTTGACACTTATCCCAACTCTTATCTTGATAATTTTTTTTGTACAGTTTATAAATAATTCCTTAACTGCCGATTAAAAATCCCGTGATTCACTCTCCAATGCCACCGTTTTCCACGTACGCCCTCGTATGTTATGTACCGCGGGGGGCGCAGAAAAAGAAATCAGCAAATCCTATAAAATAAGTAAATCCTTCACAAACACTGTCAATGTCTTTTTATTGCATTCTAAAGCCTTCCCAATAATTTTAAGAATAGCAGTATAAAGAAAAGATTATACTTCGGAAAGACGTATATATACGTCGGTGGCACACAAAAGCTCAAAGTCGTATTGTAGTTTTAGTGTCAAAGTATAGTATCATTGAATTCAATACATTATTGTATAGAGGGGGCGCGATGAAAATGATGATTGAATAGTGGGTCGCGTATATTGAAAGTTTGAGAAGCACTAGCCTAGACAGGTGGTCGCGGTAGCCTGATGGTCATAGTCTACGATGGAACACGTGGGCAGTCAGTGGCGTAACGTACACCTCGCATCGTGTGGGGAGCCAGGATTCTAGAGAGCCCAAAGCTTGATGTTATGGTTTTGAAACCATTTATTTGATCCTGTTTGGGTCCCAAAACCTGACTTTGCAAGAAGGTTCCTAATATTCTCCGTTTTGCCACTGTGGGCAGCGTTGTTTCTGTCATAGGTTCGAGTCCTGATAGTCCTGAAGATCTGCTGTATAGAGGGGACTGATGCAAGTTAAATTTGTCTATGCTTAAAATACTCTCACGTTGGTGTGAAATGGAAGTTTGGAAAGTGGAATACCGGCTCGGGTATCGTCCTCCACAGCTGTTCAAAATTATAAGGCCTTCACTAATAGCCTTCATGTAGGTACAAAGTCAACAGATTTAACATATATCAGCTCCTCTATAAGGCGGTTCTTAATGCAGGATGCTAAATATAAGCTTTTATCAACGAGTGATATCAAAACAAAAAGCAAACTATTCAGTAGGATGGGTTCCATTTAAAAGAAAACGTTGATGGAAGCACCGAAACGTAATCTCTATGCTAAAAATTAAAATTATGTTGGTGTATGGAAGGGTTTGAATCCCTAAACATCATCCTTGAATGCACAACAGAATGTGAAATTAAAGGGGCATGGTACGATTTACCCAAAAAGTTTTTAATTAAGGATTTTCAAAATTTGTTGGTTGCTTCCTATGTGTGTATACTGTGTAAAACAGATTCTGTGCTCAAAATTTCCTAAAAAGCTACCCATTTAATTTTTAGAAGAAAAAAACTTAAAATTTGTGAAGTGATTTTAAAATGCTACTCCTCCTTTTAAAATTTACGTACAAACATGAAATTTGATTTACAAGTACGTCAAACTATGTATAGCAAAAGTTGGTATGGGTTTTGCGATAACATGATTGGTACTCGCGCGTACAATACTTCTTTTTTATGAATACTCATTAAACATTCCTTAAAAAAATGTATAAATTCTGAGTTTAATTATTTTTGAAAAAATAAGTATTGCTTTGATTAAAAAATGCGCACCAAATTTTGTTACATGTACTAATAGCAATTGGTAAAAAAGAATTCAAAGCATTAGGCACAATAGAAAAAAAAACCTTAGCATTTTACATGAAGATAAACTAGTTATTTTATGTTTCTGAGATAAGTCAGTTTAAAGTTTTGATTTGCCATTGGGATGTGAATAAAAATGAACATAAAGCTATCATAATTCCACATTTTTTAAATTTAGAGCTTTCAAATTTTGGGAGGTTATAAAAAAGTATGTAAGGAATAATTTAGATTAAAAAACTAGATTTGATTTTTTGACCAATTTTTTTCAATTGAATCGTATTGTGTCTTCTTAAAAAACGAGATTAAATTACTTAAAATTACTAAGGAGAAAAATCATAAAATATAAACTTCACTTCAGTAAAATATTTTTGTATGTATTTGATTGTTTGAAACTTTTTCGATCGGTATCCCACTTCGGGATAGAATGCTTGTGGTAAAAAAATGTATGAATCGTGAACTGAAAAATTCAGTGGGTAAAACGTTTTAAAATACTGTAAAGAATTAAATAAAGTTCACAAAACCTGATTAATTGAAATGTGATATTGAAAGAGTTAATTTATTCAAATGCTTGATCTAATTTTAAAAAAAAAATTTATAAAAAATAGTTATCCCGCTAAGAAAAAATCTGACTTGTGTTGAAGTGTTATTTTATATTACAAAATTATCAAAGGAGCATCTCATATTTACATTATATTAAAAATATCTAAACATACAATGTAGAACAATATGATATACTTACTTGAAAAAATTTAACCTTCCACCTTTTTCTGCAATGTTGAGCACCTCTTGAAAGCCTCCCATATCGATAGATCCTTTGATGATGACTGAGAGTAAGGCTAAGAACATGAGGATGGATTGGAGGACATCAGTCCAAAGTACAGCTTTCATCCCACCCTAGCATTAAAAAGTTTATTTCATTATTATAGTAATGTTATTGTCTTTTGGCTAATGCCCCCCTATCTGACGGCCCACGAAATTCATCGTGGAAAGGGGCTATAAGTACGCATGTCGTTGGCCTTGAACACCATACAGGTGACAGTACGAATTAGCTCGGCGAAAATCCCCGAAGGGACGACAGATGGCGACACCACCTATCTCCACCTCCACAATTTAGAAGGGGAGGGAAATATTCTCCAGTCCCCTGCACTCGTGATTCAACCCACAAGACTATCGGATCCACTGATATAACGAGCACGCACTTCGTGTGTACTCGGAGGGTATTTGGTGGCATCGAGCATCGAACCCTGGCCTTCTGGTCTGGAGTCCGATGCTCACCACGGCTCATTATAATAATGTTTTAATATTTATCACATCGAAATCTTAATAACATTGAAAATAAAAAACTAGGATATGATCAGTTGGTATTACTGGCATAGCTAGTCCTGAGAGGGGCTTGTATCAAAACATTTTGGGGGCTCTCATTTAAGGCCCCTTAATATTTTGTGGTTTATCACTCATGCATTTTGGGGCCTCGTTTCATTGATACGGCTGATACGGCGGTAGCTACGTCCCTGGTTGGTATACAGAGCAAAATAAAAATTTTAAAAAATAGAATAATAAAATAGAAGCAGAAACATGGAATTAAGTAAAAAACAGACATTCAAACAAAACATGCAATGCCTTAAAAACGTTTTAAGGCATTGAATATTAACATAAGAATAAATTTTCTAGAGCTATACACACAGTTACTTTAAGTATGTTATTTCTATGGATATTCGACACCATGGTAGTGTCATGACTAAACGACTACTGTTGCAATCACGCAGCGAAGAATGTTGAACGCTGTTGACTGTCTAATCGTATTGAGGCTCAATGCCCTCTGGTATATAGATTTAATTTGATGCTATTTTAATTCAAGTCCCACTCTGAAGGGACACACGGGCTATTGGTGACGGACCTCGTTATTTTCATCCGCGATCAAATGAGGGCCACGACATCAGAGTTGGTACTCCCCTTTCCAAACTACCATCCCATGCCAACGGGAGGACTTTGAGCCTCGACTGATTTAACGTGACTCAGCCCCTATACACGAAGGGTCTTCAGTGGCACCATGATTCTGACTAGATACTTGACAACACCAACCACGAGTTCATAGTAATGTAGAAGTTAGAAAGAGGAAGTGTTCAGGTGTCGCCCTCGTTTCTTGACTAATGCGCAAAATTGAGGTCCGTCCTCCAACCTTCCTCCAACCTTCCCACGAAAGCCTTCCTACAGATGTGACTTTACACAGATACACAGTGCCCACAGAAATAATCTTACTTAAAGAGTCTGAGACTTTAAATGGCTGTGTGCAAGTAAAGATTATATTTTAAAATGACTTGATAGTATTAAATAATTGAACAACTAAAAACAGGTGTAATAAACTTGGTCTTTTTATAAAGTTTGGATGAAGATAAATCTACAGAACTCAAAATGTTTCAAATAATGATGGATAAAAGAGCTTGAGTCTATACTTACCAGAGTACAATAAAAGGCGCATACAATCCCAACCGCTAAAATGGAAACGATGTGTGAAAGTCCACTCACGGCACTCAGAGCAATGGAAGGTGAATACAAACCAACAGACATGAATAAAATCTGAAAATAAATGCAATGAATTATTTGAAAAGCAAATGTATTTTTATGTTTGATAATGTTGCAGAACCAGACATTCTTATACTCAAGGTTTTGTTGGTACCTATTTTGAGATTTGGCCTGAAATATTGATTATTGAGCCTTTTTTCCTCAGCATAATTATCCCTGAAAGGGAAGAGTACGAAATAGGAATTTTAAATTAGTAGGGCGAAGGTACCCAGGCAAATCTCCAACTTTCTAACATTCTACTTTTGTACATTAAAAACTACAGACTCCCACACCCCAAACGCGAGTCACTTCTGACCAACAGTTGTGTACTAAACAAGGTAGTGTTTTAGATCACATGATATGGAAAAATTCTTTGCTGTATCGCTTTTATCGTCATTGAAGAACACAACCATGTCAAGTGTCGTATCTTATTTTACAAAAGAATGCAGCTCACAAGTGGCCATTTATTGGTTTTTGATCCAGTTAAATAATGAGCAGACCTGTTATTTTATGGAATGGTTTATACGGACTGGAATCTCTAACTCGAAAACAAAGCAGTTTAATAATTTGGAATTTATGCAATATTATTAATTTAAATTGAAAAGTGTTACATAATGCGGGAATAGTTTTTGCAAAGCCAGGGATTTTTTCTTACAGAAATAGTGTATTGATATTATTTGTAATATTAATGCCCCCCCATCAGGTACAGTTGTTAGTGATGCTGACTGCGGTACCATAGGGCCTGGGTTCGAATCCCGGAAAAGACATGGATGTTTGTAAATGTATAGTGCCTTCATGGCATGGGGGTACTCTAAATAACCTTCGAGTCGCAAGTCCCTTCGAGAGTTTGGTGGAAGGAGAGGTGGGAGGCCCCTGACCCCTCCCAGGGTGTTCTCCTTCAAAATTGGGGTGGAACCGAGCAAATTCGCACTGTCACCTGCATGGTGCTCAAAGCTAAGGCTAACGGCAGGCGTAAGAAATCTAGTCCTTAACAGCGATGAGCTTGGTGAACCTTGATCTGATGTTACTCATGATCAGGTGGCATAAGCAACAACAACCCTAATATAAATGTTCAATTACATTATATAGGGGCACACACAAGGGGAGAATCCTGGGGTCCAGCCCCCTTTATGTCCCTTTTTTTCCGAATGATAAAAATCCTACGTATATATAGTATGTAAAATTTAATTATAAATGTTCGTTACTAATATTTTATTTTATTTTTTAATTAATTCTAACTAATCCAGTAATATATTTACCTTTTTTGTTCCCAAGAATCGATAAAATCAAAGAAATATGTTTGGCGGCATATTGGGGTATCATGCGAGAATAGTGGACTTTCGACCCTCGATTCCCCTCCTTAAAAAATTTCGGTGTGTGCCACTTACAATTTCAGCGAACTCATATATATATATATATATATAAAATTCTTACAAGATTCTGAAATAACACGGTCCGATAAAAAAG
>BMAV01013807.1:170620-183534 GCA_019973955.1 Trichonephila inaurata madagascariensis | reverse complement strand
TCTACTATTTGCAAAAGCCCCAATGCCTCAAGAAATCTTTAAACTTCACATAATATGCAGTAAGTAATGCAACTAGCCTAGCTGTATTTATCAGGAGTTTATCAAAGTTACTTTGAAATTTAAAACAATCGGGGAAAAAATGAGAAATTGTGCGTTTTCTTTTCTGTACTTTCCAGTCATATTTTTAACTAGGCGAAAATGCCGACGAAAAATAAAATTAATCAAGTTCAATGATAAATTTGGCTTTACTTGCCATTTTGAAATACTTCAATTTCATCACTTCAAGACATGCATATTCAAATGACCGCAATTTCCACAATTCAAATCAGTATAAAAATAAAATCTACAGCATAAATAAAGAATAAGCATTGAAAGGAGAATTCTAAAAATAATATTTGATGGATTCAAATAAAAAAAAATATTAGTAAGACTAATAATTATTCAGATATTGTACCACGATTCGTTTTGTAATATCTATCGAATATCGATTATACCAATCCTATTATTTCCGTCTGAATTGCTTATTGCGTATGAATGACAAAGCACTCCTTGTACTCACATTAATGCATTTAAAACCCATTATCTTGGGATGATGAAAATAATCACACGCCTTTAACTTCCTTCTTTTGGGAAGTAAACCATAGAATTTTCGTCTCTTTATTTCGTAATAGAATTTAAAAATACGGTAATTTAAGTGTGTTTTTATTTGTTTAGACCCGTAACGCACACTTATTTCGAAAAGATCGGAAAATTTTTTTTTAATAAAATAAATTATGAAAACATTTTTTAAGATGTTGGGTTTGTCAAAAATAAGAAAACACAAAATCAATCAAAAATTTTCTTGTAACTTTGATCCAAATTGCAGATAAGAGCCGAATATTGCAATCTTGCACGTATATCAACTTTTATTATCTTTCTTTTCGAATAACTGTTTCGAAAAAAACATTTTTTATCAATAATAAATGATAGTTTAAAAATTTTTTTTAAAAAAAAAACACGCTTTTATAGTTAATGGAATTAAAAAGTAAAAAATTCGCTTTAGGATTGTGACTTAACCATTTAGTCACCAAATCTAGAAATGGGAAATCGTTAATCCTGATGATCCTGATCAGGCAATGGAACAAAATAATTACATTATTGCATTGTCATCACGCTTTTCTTGACAAGCGTGCAAAATTTCGGGGATTAATCTGACCTTTTAAAGTGGATAAAAATAGAATTTAAAGATTTCATTACTTACAGGTGAAGCTAATATAAGCATATTAAAAATATTAATATTCTTCCAGAAAAAATAATATAATAGTATTAGCACTTATTTTTATTTCTTTATTTTAAATTATTCAAAATTTTCTTTTGTCTGATACATTTGGAAGCAAAGTGCAGCACTAGCCAAACATTGCAACTATTTCACACGTAACGACTTTTTCTTCACTTTTTTTCCCTTTACTATTCCTTTTAGCGAAGCCCAGTGGCTGAGTGGTTAGTGCATCGCGCTTCCATTCAACAGGTCCTAGGTTCAAACTCCGGTCTGGGAAGGATTGACTCAATTTTTTCTTGCCTTCAGTGTGAGTAAATGAGTACCAAACTTGCCTGGGAGCTTAACACTGGGGATTTCGCGTCACACTGACCACCTGACCGGAATATCTGCTCATGCACCTCAGGGCCCAAGGTGGCGTATAGTGAGTTGGGCACATTAGGCCTTGGCCCTCATGGGCTGTTTCGCCACTGAGTTAAGTTATTCCTTTTAGAAAAACATACACAGCGCAGTTATCTTGTGGGAGTTTCTTTTTTAATGGGGTTAATGGAACAGAACTGGAAAAGTGACGTTTCGTTAGTCGTAGAAATTTAGAGGATTTTTATATACCCGATTTATAAATACTTGTATCGCTATGATAATTTTGCATAAGTCTTTGTATACAAATTTGCTTCCGAGATATAAGTTTTTTTCACCTCAAATTTTTTTATACAAAACCTACGCGTTTCAAATATTTATGTTTGACAATGAAACAATACTTTTAAACATTTATCAAAATTTACGCAATCAAGACTATGGATCATAATCGGACTCATGAGAGTGGACAGCAATGGCTTATATTCGAGTGTGAAAATTACGCAGTAGCATAAAATAGGACTTCGTCTGAATTAAACTATCTCGATAGTGCAGTTTGGCCATCGAATTAAGCCGGGAGATGGCACTGTAACGATTCTCGCCACACAGCTGTGAATCGGCTTCTTTGTGGAAATAATCACCACACGTGCATTTTGCAGCTGCATCTTGAAAGTTAATGCGAGGTTCCGCCTTGAACCTCCACCGCAACCTTTGATACCACGAGGGACCCTTTTCCCGCCTCTAGCAGGATGTAACTGCATGCTAAAGACGCCGGCCCCTGATCCCCGAGAGAAAGAAGCAAGAGGCTTTAAAACCCTCGAAGTGAGCGGACCTCGAAAGAGAACTCCTCTCTCACAAACCACATCATTTGAACTCTAAAAATCTTTTAATAAGTTTGATAGCTTCAATGCATAATCTGTACAGGTTATTGTAGTTTTAGTTGCCTGTGTCTTTGACAGGGTTTCATATCTTTCTTGACTGAGGTAGCATTTGAAAATTTTCCTATCAACTCAAACATTTCATGTTCGTCACTTTTTCTCAAATTTACTTTGTTATCATAGATATTTCATCAAGTTTTTCCCTCTTGCTTGATCAATTTCAACGTCGAAGGATACTGAAAAGATCATTGGTAGCAAATACTTTCCCCAGATTTAAATTCGTGAGTCTGGGGTAACTGTGTCCTTCACGAACGCTTCCGGGTTAACTTATCGCGCAAGTTAAGAGGTAAATTTTTACCCCATACGTCATCTTAAATACGTTAAATCTACAAACTATGGCTAAAATATTGCTTTAATGGTTATTACGGTTAATATATGGATAAAAAGTTCGCATCGACCTAAAATTAAATACCGCATTTTGTTTTGGCCTTGACGTAACTGTTCATACAACACACTATGATTTATGAGACTGCAGCTTAAGAAAATTCTTAGAACAGAAAAGATCAAAGAAAATATTCTAATTATAACTTAATATGTAACGAAAACGGAAGTGTTATATTGAACAGAAAATATATAAGCGTCATCCCAGAATCCTAGATATTAGTCATTCCTGTTGCTAAAATTATATACGCATTTATTTTCATTTTGGTTATCACCGTCACCGGGGATGTCATTTTCTTATACACAATGTCATCTTTAATTCCATCCAACGCATTGCTCTTTTTAAAAGACTTTATGATAGTCTCGTTTTAAAAACTATTTCATAGTATTTTTCAAGGTGAATCAGTTTGCGTCTTAGAGAACTAAGTTTTAACCTTTAGCCCACCCCTATAAAAAGCACTAATTTTAGGGTAAATTTTGCAGTAAAAAAGTGCTTCTTATGCATTGGAAAATATGGTAAAGTATTACAAATTGCAAGAGATTTTGAGGTTCAACTGGAATGCAAGTAGGCAGTCGTTTATATAAATAAAATATGGTCTTAGGTGAGTGTGAGTGATTTTATTAACGTCACACTATAAAGCAAAACAAGGGATATTGGCAACAGGTTTCGTAATTTTGAACTGCGGATAAGTGACAAGGATGATACCAGAACCGTCACTCCACTCTTAGCTTCCACACCACGCCAATGTGAGTGAGTGGATATTTACGTCACACTATTCAGCTACACGAGAGCGTTTGGTGACGGACTTGTAATTTTGAACCATAGTCAAGTGACGATACCTAAGCTGGCATCCTCCTTATTTCCACACCACACCAACGGGATGACATTTGAGTTCTCGATAGATTTAACGTGCATCGCTCCCCGCCGGGTCTTCAGCAGTACTAGGCTCGAAATCATACGCCAGACACGAATCCGTTACCTTGGCCACTAGGTTACCGCGATCCCACGCCAATGAAAGGACTTGGAGGCACGCTAAATTTGCTGTGGTTCAATCTCCTTACATAATGATTCTTTATTGCCAATAGGGTTCGAACTCATGACACACCGGGCACGAGTCCGTCACCATGATCACTAGACATTCACCATGGTCTTCCTGGATTCGCGCAAGTTTGTAATATTCAACATTCTGTTAAATGAAGTGGAGCATGCATTGCAAGATAAAAAATTTTAACTCTCTGATGTGAGAATTCGTGAATTTTTTCTTACCAAATTGTAAGCAAAAATATTTTAAGTAAGATTTTGTTTACTGCAAGGAATAAAGACATCGCAAAACACAGTTTTTATCAAGGCTTTTTGTTATTTATAAAATGATAATTTATTATTCTCGTTACATTTTTCTATCAAATGGAGCGTATAATTGTTAAGAGAGTAACAACAATTCATTTATTTTCAAACTGTTAATTTATTTTCCGTTGGAAGAAACATACCGTTCTTTTCAAAAATTTACAAAGAATTCTGTAATACATTTGATGCAAAATCTAAATAAATACGTTGAAAAATAAAAAAGCAAAAGCTTCAAAAATAACGTACTTTATCTTTTCTGATAAATTCATCACTCAGTAATAAGTTTAAGAGTAGTTTGGTACAAGGTCACGCTACACCAATTTCGTCTTTCGCGAGTTTAATTTCTCAATTTTTTACATTTTAAAATAATTTTTAGACTTCGTTTGGAAGAAAATTGCTAAATAAAAATCAGTGACAGCCAAACCAAGATTGAATTGTTGGATATTAAATGATAGAAAACAAATTTAGTATTTTTTTTTAAAAAAAAAATTTGGTTTGTTGAATTTTAATTATATTTAAGGTATCCGATTACGTTCGGAACCGTGATTTTGTAAAAGCGTATAACTGGATAATTTTCATGATATTTAGTAACACTTAGATTAGAAGACATGTATAAAATTGTTTTTAAGGACATTTTGACCAAAAAAATTATTTAAATACAATATTTTGGCAAAAATTTAACTTAGAATAATCATTTTTCAAACTGTTCTCCTTTTGTGAAATATGCTTCTATTATTTTAATGTTTTGCCTGTATATAGCTCAGACCTCTTTACAGAGGCTCGACTAGAATTTCTGAAAAATTCACATTACGTTGAGAGTTACCACCAATTGAAATATATATAATTATCGGCGTTTTTTTCTTAAAATTGCTCCTCTCTGTTGTCGTAAAATTTGAATAAACCCACTTCTAAGTTATATATTTCAAAAATTCTAGTTGGGACTCTGTAGAGAGGTCTGAGCTATATATAGGCAAAACATTATTATAATAGAAGCGTTTTTCACAAAAGGAGAACATTTTGAAAAAATGATTATTCTAAGTTAATTTTTTGCCAAAATATTGTATTTAAATAATTTTTTGATCAAAATGTCCTTAAAATAATTTTATACAGGTATTCTAATCTAAGTGACACTAATATCATGAAAATTATCCATTTATGCGCTTTTGCAAAATCATGGTTCCGAACGTAGTCGGATACTTTAAGGATAAAAGACATTTTTTAAATGGACAGTTTAACTACAAATTTAACAACAAATGAATATTATTGTATTTTGAATTAAATGTAAGAGCTCTATATTTTTAACTTTCCTTTTTTGTAATCAACTTCATTCAAAGATTATCATTTATTAAAATTTCATTTAAATTTTGAGTTCAACATAAGTGGATTCCAGCGTAAATATTCTCAACAAATAAATTTAAGAATTTATATTAACTGTTAAGAGGGAGCATCTACAAATTTTATTACATAAATTTAACTTGTTAGTAATCATATGGCTGCATAATATAGATAGAGATACATTGTTTTTACTCCTATTGTGTCGATAGTTGAATTTACCCATAACACACACACACTTGTCTCTCGGGGTGTAGCTTAATTTTGGAACTCAAGGGTTAACCCGTTCAGGACCATGATCACATATATGTGATCACTCGTTTCTCCCTCCACGGCATCATATATATGATTGAGCTTTCCCTCCTCGTAGGCCCATGATCACTTCGGTGTGATCAGAGTTAGGAACGTTTTTATATTAATTTTTACAAGCACTAGATGGCGGTTAAAAACGTTTTTCTTTCCCGAATAATGTTTCACAAATCTTTGAACTTCAATATGTGCTTTCGGTTCCGTGTTTTTTTTTTTTAATTAGATCCGAGATATTTATGAATATAAACAACTGCACATGTTTAGATTTTTCGAGATAATCGGACATTTAAATGTTCGTGTTCTATTGCTCTATGGATTTCTGTTTATATTTTGAATAAGTTGGTTTAGTTTTCTAATATTTCCTATATTCGCATTTAAATGTATGAGATTTTTTGTTAATTTTTTTTTTGAAAGTATGTATTTTTTTTATTAAAATGAAAACATTTTCTTTAAAATTCGCAATTGTTTGTTTTTTTAAATATAGCGAACATTTTTGTACTCCATGTTCAAATATTATCAATGATAGTAAATTGTAAGTTTTAGCGTATTTGATTGCATTTAAAATATATGTGAATTGTTAAAAAAAATAAGGTTTAGAGCAGGGAAATTCGACCGGTCCCGTGCGTGCGTATCATCTCCGAACGTCTCTGGTCTGGGGAAGCACTTCTTTTTCCTTCTGCTAGTCCTGAAGTGGTTAAGATCGCATATGTCTGTCCCTCTCACAACACATAAACACATACACTGAATGGAAAGTATAGTAGTACACCGAACTTGCACGATAGATGGGACCGAGAGAGAACTGCGTAAGTTCTGGTAAAATTTCACATATAAATACAGATAAATTATTTTTAGTTAGGGTTGGAGACGAACGAAATAATAATTTAGAAAAAAAATCTTGGATAACACAAAATTAAAATCGCAAACCGAAGTTATTTTGAAGTAGAAAGTTTCATAAAATCTAATTAAATGGGGACACAGTACGATTCAATTGACCAAAATCAGTCAAAAATCAAATTTAATTTTTGTAGCCTAAATTTTTCTTTATACACTTTTCTATAACCTCACAAAATTTGAAAGCTCTAAACTTAAAAAACGCAGAATTATGATAGCTTTTACGTTCGTTTTTATTTACATCCCTAAGGCAAATCAAAACTTTAAACTGCCGTATCTCAGAAAGATAAAATAACTATTTTGTCTTTATTTAAAATGCTAAGGCTTTTTTTCTATTGTGCCTAATGCTTTGAAATTTTTTTTACCTATTCCCAATAGTACATGTAACAAAACTTGGTATGCACTTTTGAATCAAAGCAATATTTATTTTTTTAAAAATAATTAAACTCAGAATTTATACATTTTTTAAGGAATTTTCAACAAACATTCATAAAAAGACGTATTGTAAGAATACCAATCACGTTAACGTAAAACCCATACCAACTTTTATTATGCATATTTTGACGTACTAGTAAATTAAATTTCATGCGTGTACGTCAATTTTTGTAGGAGGAGTAGCATTTTAAAATCACTTCAAAAATTTCAAGTTTTTTCCTTAAAAAATTACATGGCTAGCTTTTTATGAAATTTTGAGCACAAAATATGTTTAACATAGTATACAGATATAGGAGGCAACCAAAAAATATTAAAAATCTTTTAAATTAAAAATTTTTGCGTAAATCGTACCATGTCCCCTTAAGTCTGTCAGCTCAAAAACTTTTTGTCCTCTCTCAAAATTTCCTTGTAGTATACTAATTTTTTTATTCCTTATTTTCTAGAAAAAGTACGCAATACGTTGGAGTGTATATTTTCGAAAAAAATTGTAACCCTTTTTCAATTAAACTGAGGTCTTGTGTCAAATTTCCAACCGTCATTCGACCTTCTGTGATTTCACTGGATCAAAAAACTCAAGTTCTTCAATATCTTGCTCTTGCTCATGCATTTCTAAGAGCTCACCAATTGTATGGCAATTATAACGTGTAAAAACAAATACACACTCCGTAGATAAGAAATAAATAACCCAAAATAAACTATTATGGTTAAATGTTGCTTCTGCATGATGGGTCCGAAATTGTATATTAGCTAAACAGGAAGGGGTAGTGAGTAATCGAGTTGCGTAGCGCTCAAACAAAAGACGAATTGACGAGGTTTGAAAATCGCGTAACTCCGGATTAACGTAAGTTGGGACGTAAATCAAGCGTAAGCGTAAATCAAGGTGTTTCTGTATTTCCATGAACAGACGGAGCCTTTTGCGAGTCAGACAAAAGATTCACTCGATAGCGTTGGTTTTAGCTTAGAACGTACGCGTAAATAAAAAAAAAGTTATATGAAAACAAAATTGAAATGTTACACATTTATGGAATTTCTTATATGCAGGTCTGTTTTTTTATGATAAAATTTGAAGCAAAGACCGAGAAATATCCCTTAATCCATCCTTTAATCCCAAAACAAGTTTTTTCTTTTACACTTTGCTCTATATGCTCTCTACACAAAAATAATTTCCCCATGAAATTAGAAAAAAAATACTAGATTTGTAATATAAGGATTTAATTGACTACTTTTAAGAGGTTAAAGTTGGCTTAAATTTAAACATCTGACCCATAACGGGGATGTTGTCCACTCTAAAATAATGGACACTGTGTATAGTAACGTTTTTAGTTTGTGGTGCTAAATAAAAAATTAGGGGTTACCGAACAGCAATGAACATTACATTTGTTTCTTGCGATCTATTTAGCAGTACGTTTAAAATAACTTTCGATTGTGTAAAAATTATTTTCTTTTGATTTACCGTAAATTTTGGCATATGACAAAGATTAAAAGAATAATTAATTTACTGGAATGAATTAAAACAAAATACTTTCATAGAAAAAATGCACTTTTACTCTGATATAATTTATAGGCGATATAAGTCATCTCAAAAATAAAAACTTCTTCAATACCTAATTAGCTATCTTTGATCCAAAAAACCAAATAAAAAACCTTCTATTTTATTTGCTGTAATCTCATGATAAGTGATTTTTACTACTCTTTCACACAGAGAGAAAAAACAAATCCCAGACCCAGAATGGAAAAAAATTTAGGAACATAAAAAATTCATCACTGTGATTATTTTTGAAATACTGCACATTATAGCTGTAATCTGTTTTTGCTGATATCTGTTTGACCTTTTTAGTTATTGGCACAGTTATTTATGACCCCTCTCTTATGCGTTTGTTTCTCAGTTAGGGAAGTTGTAAGTAATGTATTTCTGTTTTGCGCTTTTTTCCATGCAAAAGAGTTTTATGATATTTCGAAAATCACGGAGAGCACTTTGAAGGATTACTTGGCCAAGACTTTTAACCCGGAAGTGGTCGCGCGAGACACACAGATCACAAAATCGTTAATTCTGGCAAAACTGTTTATTTGTTACCAAAGAAAAAAATTGAAAAGTTCTGGAAAGTAGGTAAGTTTGCTTTCTCTTAATTAAATTATTCACTGGAATCACTATTTGTATCGTGTACAATAAAATAATTATTAAAAAAAAGGATTGGGATGACTCAATCACCCCGCGTGACCATTAACGCTAGTATCGAGTGTGTCTGCCCCCGGGATAAAACATTTTGAAGTCTTCTCGCTTTAAATATTAAAAATAACACTATTATTCTTCATCGGAATTTTATATTATTTTTCATTGTTTAACATTAATTCTAAATGCTAATTCTGTGAGGTTTAAAATTGCAGTTCGCTTAAAACTAATTATAATATGAGCATTCATTTTACATTTTCGTAAACATAGTCGCGCATTTGGGTTTACTCTCCTGACAATTCAGCTATTTATCAAGGATGTTTTATTTTTTTAAAAAATGAATTCGTTCGAAGAGCAGGGACTTCAGACAGTATAATTTTAATGTATCAGTGCTACACAAGGTATTTTATAACTAATTTATAAATACTAAATTAAGAGCAAGTTTAATAAGTTTTAGCGACTTCCATGGAATTGTGTTGCAGAGAAAAGTTTTTCAAAGGAAGGTTTACGATTAGAAATCGACACTGAGTACATTTTCTATATTTGGAAGAGATCTATATTTTGTCTTGAAAGCAGCCACCGCATTTTACAATCTGTTCCCATTTAAAAATTCGAGAAAAAAATAAAATATATATTACTTAAAAGTTACATACATAAAATTTAATACACTTATTTTATTAATTTGTACGGTTTATAATTAAGATCATTTTGTAACTTTTTAGCGTCAAAGTGCATTATTATTGCATTCAATATATTATTATTGTATAAGGGGGTCGCGATAAAAATTATGATTGAAAAATGGGTCGCCAGTATTGAAAGTTTGAGAAGCACTGCAGTATAGAATGACCTTATGTTTTGAAGTCATTTATTCGAGATATTAACCCAGACATTTTGTGAGAAATAGTATACTTCTACAACTATAACTCTTTTAGTCCATGAAGCATGTAATTTCATTTAAATAAACAGTATTTCGATAAATGTAAAAGTATAATTTTTTTTACGCTGTTATTTTTAAATCTATCGTTTTTATACCCGGCGCAAAAAAGCGCATCCTTAAATTTCGAACTTATTTTTTGTGTTAAAAGTACGCGTTATTCACCGTATGTTACGATAAATGTTTGGAGTTGTTGCCTAAATCCCCACCCCCACCAATTTAAATGCCTATCTTTTCACAACGCATTACAAAAATGTTTGCTCTTAACTGAAAGTCACAACAAATAAGGAGCATCATTTGTATTTTTTTTCTTATATTTTGATTATTGTGTCTGCTGACTCTTCCAGAAAAGCCAATACAGATAAGATATCAAAGATAGCAAATTTTTATTTTTAGTTTGGTCATTGCCACGCTCAAGAGCAGATAAGTGTTTGGGATCAACAAGAGAATACTCGGTATTTTTCTTTCTTTTGTTAATGAAAAATGATTGGGTATTAGAAAAAAAATAATGCAAGATACAAGGTTAGGATACTGAAAGATAAAAACTGACTTACCATTTGTATCACAAATAAGCCTGAGATTATGGTTCTGGTCAGCTTCCCAAATCTCTTTTCTAGATACTGAAAAAGAATAATAAAAGGAACAATTTAAAAACAAACTTAAGTGTTTCCAAGGAAAATAAGGACAATGCGATATAATATTTATAACAAAAAAATTATGTTTTTTGTGAATGATACAAAAATGCCAAATTTCCCAAACTAATCAAAAATTGCAGTGTGATTATAATTTATAACACTCCATTCTTACATATGACGCAGTTAACAATTTGGTCTACAATAATTTAGTTACATTTGAAAATTTCGGAAATAAAAATTGCAGCTTATAAACTATACACACAGGAACACAAATCTAAAACAGTTTTTAAAAATACATAAATTCTATTGAGTGAGTGAGAGTGAATATTGAAGTAGCACTTTTCAGCTACTCGAGAGCTTTTGGCGACGGAACTCGTAATTCTGAGCTGTGGCCAAGTGCCGAGGACGACATCTGAACTGGCAACTCTCTCTCGTAAATTCTACACTACACCAACGGGAAGACGTTTGAGCTCTCGACAGATTTAACGTGCATCGCTCCACTACACGGCGGGTCTTTAGTGGTAAAAGGTTCGAACTCCTGACACGCCAGTCACGAGTCCGTTACCTTGACCGCTATGCCTTAACCATATATAAATTCTATTGAATATTTTGTTAGAGAACATTTTATTTTGCTAAGTAAGCATTTTATAAAAGTTACCTCACTCGCTATGGTTACGGACTATTGTCATTGCAATATTACTATTGCAAACTTATAATAAGCCTTCCTATTGTTTAATTGCTGAAACTCAATGGCTGCATCTTTCATGTCTGTATCAATAAGCCATATCATGGGTTGTAACCCCTGATGCCATAAAAGACCCTGTGTAAAGAAGTAATCACAAATCAACCTGAGAATCAAGTATCAAAATCGTCAAGTGTATTTCCAGACGAAGAAAATGATTGATTTTATCTGATATGATATTTTTTTAAACTGACATTACACTGTGAAGCAACACGAGGTCTATTAGTGACGGACCTCGTAATTTTGAGCCACTTTCCCCTAAACTGGAATCTCCTCTTCAAACTTCCACGCCAACGAAAGGACTTCGAGCCACAACAGCGTATCAGCCACCTGTACGCAATCCTGTATGAGTCTTCGGTGGTACCAGGATTTAAACTCAGGGCTCCCCGGCCGCGAGTCCTTGACCACTCGACCCATCGCCCTTAAACGGATGTTCTAAAGAAAGCGCATTGCTATTTGATCTTTGCGTTACTCTAATGAAGCCAATCGGAAACAATTGGGTTTAAATAATGATTCCACGATCGGGTAAATTATAATACATATTAACCCTTTGTTGAAGAAAGTCGATTTTAATTCAAATTGTAGTTGAAATCCATGAACCATCAACCATGAAACAAGAGATTCTCTCAAACAAGGCATTTAAGATCTTTTTTAAACATTTGAATCATGACGAGGTATATTTTAAATCAGCGGTTCTTAAACTGATCCATGGATCCCTAGGGGGCCCCAGTACCATTTTAGGAGGTCCACAGTTTCTCATTTAATGTTACACATTTTCTCTCTGTTACAGACTCTGAAAGGTCTCGTGGAAAAATTGAAAGGCGTGTCATCTTAGACTAGATCACTAAGCTTCCCCCAATATAAAAAAAACTCCATTAGAACATGTATTTCGATCAAGAGTATTAATTCAATT
This sequence comes from Trichonephila inaurata madagascariensis, assembly GCA_019973955.1. Classification (NCBI taxonomy): domain Eukaryota; kingdom Metazoa; phylum Arthropoda; class Arachnida; order Araneae; family Nephilidae; genus Trichonephila; species Trichonephila inaurata. The sequence goes on along the minus strand of BMAV01013807.1, from coordinate 170,900 downwards.
AGTATTAAATTAGTGCTTTACAATATTTTTAATTAAATGTTAACTGTTTGCTTGAAGAAAAACAAATGTATTAAAATACTCTTTATAAACAACAGAGGTAATCTCAGGGTTATTAAGGAACCTCTAAATCACTCAGCATTGTGTTGAAAGTCAGAGAGAAGTGTGAGGGCTGCGGTAGCCCAGTGGTTAAGGTATTGGATCATGACAGGCATGTCATGAGTTCAAGCCCAGTACCACTAAAGACCCGCCGTGTAGGGCAGCGATGCACGTTAAATCTGTC
>BMAV01013807.1:124442-168231 GCA_019973955.1 Trichonephila inaurata madagascariensis | reverse complement strand
AGACATGGTTAATTACGAGAACAAACCTGAGAAAGCACCCCAATCTGCAAACTTGTACATCAAAGCAACGGCAAATTTAACGTGGATCAGTTCCTCTACACGACGGGTCCTTAGCAGCTCTAAGGGTCGAACTTATGACACGCAACCCACGAGTTCATGACCATGACCACTAGGCTCCCATTGTCATTTCAAAGAGCGAGGTAGAAAGTAAGATCAGAAATCTCTCATAGTATAGGTGTGTCCAAAAAGGCAACGTTAGAATAATAAATTATTTTTAAATTCATTAAATTAATTCGTTAATTAAATTATTAATTAAATCTACCTTAGGAATAAATCATTTAAGCCATACTAATAATTCTAATTTTTTTCTCATTGCTAACACTACATGCAACAAGAAATGTTTTCCTTTAAAAATATAATTTTATTAACTTTGAAACGTTAATCTCTGAACAAAAATCAATTTAGAAACAAACTGTCGAAATTATTATTATGGTGCGTCAGTTTATTCAACACAACTTTCTCGTTGACGACCAAAATGGCGTGAGTGAGTGTTTATTAACGTTGCACTATAAAAGAACACTATGGCTATTAGTAACGGACTTCCTAATTTTGAACCATGGTCAAGCGAAGAAAACGATGCAGAACTAGCCCTTCATTCTCTAAACTTCCAAGCCAATACGAGGACTTAACGAAAGGATTTAACATACATGCCTCTCTTCAGAGCATCGGGGCATGAGCCCGCAACTCAACGACGCCGGGCACGAGTTCATGACCATGACCTACCGAGACCACAGCAGAATAATGACATTGAGAGAATTCGTTACAGTTCTAAAACCCATCAATACCGCATATATTAATGTAGAATAATTTAAGAATTGAAGCCCAATGGCTGAGTGGTTATTACATCGCGCTTCTACTCCAAAGGTCCGAGGTTCAAACCCCGTGCTGGACAAGGCTGACTCATCCTTTCAGTAAGTCGATAAATGAGTATCAATTAACACTCGAGGATTCGTGCCAGACTGATCACATCACAGGAACATCTGATCATACACCTCAGGGCCCAAAGTCGAGTATACTGAATTGGGCACAGTAGAATTTGGCCTCATGGGCTGTAAGTTAGTTAATTTAATAATTATTTCTCATTTTGCGCTAATCAAATTTTAAACCCGAACTTTTTAAAAATAACCAATCGTACTTACTTCATAAGCGCTAGTCACTTGAATCCCAAAGTAAACCGGTGTGTGAACAAATGTACATATGATAAGTGCTACAGTAAATCCCAAAGGGTAGAGGTAAAGTTGTGCGCCATAGAGATACACCTCGCCAGGAAATCCCAGCGTTCCTACTGCAGTTTGTATGGTGGCCATGAGAGATAGGATAACAGGCAACATGCCCATGTTCCTCCCGGCCATCAGGTATTCGTTGGTAGTCCTTTGTTTGCCACCAGAAAATCTAAAGTACACTCCGATGGCGCCGGACAGCAGCAACATGGCACCGACGACTAGATAGTCCCAAATTTCGAACACCTCACGATCTTGCATTTTTGTTCTTTTGTTCCCTATAAAATAAAATAAAAATATTATTGATACTTATTATAACTAAACATATTTCTGAACAAGTGAGGCAGAGAATTGATATAAATTTCGGGTATTTCCGAATTATAGATATACGATTTTGTGTCCGCGTATAACTTAAACATAAACTCTTATATTGAGTGACTTCATGCGTATTTTATTTTTACGGATACATACATCGCTCTAAATCCACTCATCGATTTATAAAAAGAAATCAAATAATGTTAAAAATCATGAAATAAAATTTAGGTTGAGCTTCAATGACTGAAGAACATATCCTAGAATTATATAAAATGAATTATTAGACAATCACTTTAAAATAGGTACTAGAGCTAAAAAACTCTAAACTAACTAACACTTTAAAATAGGTACTTATTTCCCATGTGATCACCCCAATACCTTATTAAATATATTGTAATTTATAAGTCTTGAATTTATTACAGCTTCGGTAACATCTTGAAATGGGTTATTATATAAGCGAGCTTCTCTCTTAAGGTCGAACCTTCTTTGTGTAATTTAGATCTGAGTTGCCTATGAACCTACTTCACGCGGAGTTTATTATCTGGAAAACACGAATGACGCGGGGAGGAGAATTTCTCTATTTTTCTTCTTGGCATTCCATCCTCTTACCTCTTTCTCTTTTTTTATTTAAGTAATTTAATTTAGATCTTAGGTGCACATTTTTTCAGTAAATTCACGAATTTTAAAGGGCATTTGGTGAATAAAACTAGCCAATCATTACCCCAAATTTGTCAGTACTTCAAAATTGAAGTATTTTGACGAACTTAACGGATGGTCACTCCAATTAGATTAATGATTGAGCTTCCATCTCTCCGATTTCTATTGAAGCCTAAACATCAAACCATAATTGGATAGTAATGACAATTTTATTTAGAAAACAGTCTACCCACTGTTAAATCTCAATTGAACACTATGGTAGAAGGATGGAACTGTAACTGTCCATCAATAGCGCATTTTAGGGGGGGCTGAGGTCCGGACGCCCCCTATAGCCCTTGATTTTTTTTCCGGTTGATTATAATCCTATATATACAGTACATAAAATTTAATTATTTGTTTTTCATAATTTGTTTAATTAATCCTAACTACTCATTCAATAATTAATTTTTTCCTGGTTTTCGTTCCCGCCAATCAACAAAATCAAAAGAATATGTTGGATGGCGTAATGGAGCATGATACGAGAAGGGTGGGGCTTTCTACCCTGGATCCCCCTCCCCTTGAAAAATTCGTGTGTGCGCTACTGTTGTCTATTGATATCTAATTTGCTTATCGATGGAATTAAAAATGATAATCTTGAATACTTAAGCGAAACGTTTGCTTACTAACGAAACGTTATGCAAACCCTTTTCCTTTCATGTTTCTGAACAAAATAACATAATTTATTCTTTTACAAAAATAATCGAAGACAATATCAATTTCCTCTTTGCCTTATCCCCAAAACGATCAACCATAAAATAAGTAATGCGTTAGAAATGACTGAAATAATGCTTTCAGTATTACCCATTACAAATGAAAGAAACAAATTCAGATATAATAAAGTAGGCGAATGAACTACAAGAAAATTTACTTAACTGATGCTTATAAATATAAATAAAACAAATCCTGAAATAAGCTAAATATTTAAAACTGCAATTCTTATATAATGTTTATAATGTAAAAGATGCATTATTTTTTCAGTCTCTTAAAAATGTATTGATGCACTAATGGAAAATGCGTGCCTCGTGTCCATTATGAAATTTTCCCCAAGAAGTTAACTTTTTATCTTCCCTTTACTTAACTGTATAAATTATTAAATGTAAAAAAATATTATACTCTTTCTTCCATTGAAGTTGTTAGGTTCATTGTATTTCAAAGCTCAAAACTTAGATTTTAAAGAGGCCCCCCCCCCCCCCTCTCCCAAAAAAAATGTGGATAAGTAATCAAATATTTGAAGTGATTGACATTTTCATCTGTAATATAACCAGAAGCACTGCCAGAAATTTAAACTCTTAAGGAAATATTATAAAATATGGCTCTGAATCTTTGTCTTCACTGTCTTGCATATAATTACTTGCATTAAACTTAACAATTCCAAATGATTAAATTTGTAGAAATAAAGTTATTCTAATTCTCTATTAACACCAATCCAGTGCCTATAAATTGTGTTCACGATATATCATAAGCATCACTGAAAGAGAACAGATCCAAATAAAAACGCTATCTGTTTCCTCGGGCACGGGAGAAACATACGACACCATTCAGTTGATTTACCGACACGTGTTGGATGTTAACACATTTGTCCTCAGACAAAGAGACATAATTCCCCCTGTCCATTTCTAGTGACAACTTGATGTTAGTATTTATCATTGTATTGGCATCCATTTTATTGTGTTTGAGGTGGTTGTTTTTTAATATTCTCTGAAAGGTAGATGTCCTTTTTTGAGGAAGTTATTCTTTCGGATAATGATCTGAATATCAGCATAGTAAAGCCAGCCAATGAGATGGGTCCGATTTATTGTTTTAAAAATTTTAAAAAATTAAAACATTTTTTTGGTTTCAGTGATTTACCTGGGTGTTGAAATAAACAATTTTAAAAATATGTCGCATATAATAACAAATTATAGTTTAAAAAAACACTTTACAAAAACTTAAGAAAAAACACGCTTTTATAGTGAATCGGATTAAAAAAGTGAAAATAATTCTTAATATAAGAATAAAATGATTAACGATAAAATTAATGCCTTTGCGATACAAGCGTGGGGTGCTCGATATCAATTGTCGTAATTTCTTACTAGTAATATTCCGAAATGCAGAGTTAGTGTAAAAATGTAGTACAAAGCTCGCCACGCTTTTTAAACAAAATGATTTTAACACCAGAGTAATGCGATTATTATTTACTACAGACTTCTTAATTGTTAACGTAATTTTGCAAAGAAAAGAACAAATCCTAACCTACTACCTAACTCTCCATACCATAGATCATGGACTTGAGACTCAATTCCATGGAGGATGTAAAGGCTTAGCCCCTTTCGGTGAGAGGCCGCAACAGAAACGTTGAATTCAATTAGTGCCAAATAGCAACAGTGAGAAGAGAACAGAAAACAAAAGCGATATGCTGTGTGTGAGGAGTGAAATAGAACTTCGGAACATATAGCTTTAAAAATTTTAATGTTTTTTGCCGTGTTTGTAAATGTATGTGACGTCATGTATAGAGATCAATATGTTTCGGAAATTAATAAACCATTGATTTGCATTGTGCTGTGAAGTAATACATAGGCTAACGGCGACGTACCTCGTTATTTTAAACCCTCTCTCTGCGTAGTTATATCAGATTAGGTTCAAACATTGCACATACAATTTTATTGCGTATTTTAAATTTACATATTAAATCTATATTTTAAGAGTCAAAATAGACAAATTTTTGCAAAAGTTTTTATTTTAAAATATAGAATTAGATAATAAAAATATGAACAAAAAAAAAAAAAAAAAAAAAACAGGAACAGCATGGGTTGCACAGCTAATTGATTGATTGAATATTAACGTCGCACTGTTCAGCTACACGAGGGCTTTTGGCGACGGACCACGTAATTTCGAACCATGGTCAAGTGACGTGGACGACACCTGAGCTGGCACCCCCATCTCCTAACTACCACACCACACCAACGGGAGGACGTTTCAGCTCTCGACAGATTTAACCGGCGTAACCACCCTACAAGCCGGGTCGGAGCACTTACTGGGTACGATCACGTGACAAGGCTAGTCCTAATCCGATACCTATACCACTCGGCTACCGCGGCCACTCAGCATTTCGGAATAGAACTAGTAAGAAATTATAACAATTAATAATAAGTGCTCCCTAAACTTTTTATCGTCATGGACCGGTCAATGTTTGATAATTTTACCTTGGGCCACAAAGGGAGGGGGGGGGGGGTTCGTTGTCAATATTTTAGATTGTTTCGATTTAATAATTTTAATTTAATTATATCTAAATATGCCTTCAGAATTAAATACAGTTACACAAAAAAAATGAATATCAAGTAATTTAACATGGAATGTAAAGTGATTTCCTTGGAAATTTGCACAAACCCGAGTAAATAAAATAGAAACAATTTAATTTTCCTTGGGAGGCCCGGTACCAGGAGTTGGGGATCATTGATATAGAGAACTCCACGCTTTTACCCCAAAGACATTAATTTTCTCGTTAATCATTTTATTCTTATATACTTAAAATTATTTTTTTACTTTTTAGTTTGCTTCTCTATAGAAGCGTGTTTAGTTTATTATTTAAACTATAATTTATTTTTATTATTTATTAAGTCAGTTGTAGTCCGTTTCTTACTAACCCTATATCTTCTTGATACTGAATGAGCTGTCACTATCAAAAACGTTTATGCAAATTTATATCTTGGTGCATAAATCGTTTAGTTAAAGTCAAACAAGAATGACGTCTTTGATACACAAATGGCCTTCAGATCAATATATATATGTATGTATAGCGATACTGCATTCATTGAGATTCCCAATTATTTGTTGGCCTTCAATTATCAAAAGCCATTCGTCCATCGTGCTTGGTCTTCACAAGTCCTCGGAGTTTATTAATGGGGGAAACTATTTTTTTTGTAAACAAGGACACACAAATTACTAACTTTCGTAAACTGAATTATGGATCTCTTCATTTTTTTTTTCTTTTTTACAATTTTTCTATTCTTCATTCCTTCGAGTACATCGCTATCAGTCTAATTGAAGTGTATAAATAAAAGTTTACATTTGTTAGCATCTTTGCTTTGAAATATTCATCGGTAGTATTTTGTCTCGAAAGAACGGAATTCGATTCCTTTGTACTAGTCTTATATGTAATAACTAAGAAATAATTTAAAAAGTAGTAAAAACATTTGAAAAAATAAGTCTTATTAAAAATCGGTTTCAGAACCAAATCATAAGATTTATGAAATTAATTTGTCGCGCATACTTCTATTTTTTTTACTATCGAATTTATTACTTATAATTTTATTTTCCGTAACTATATATGTTCAAGAGAATATTTCCTTTTTATGGCCTTTTTTCTTTGAAAATATTGAAAAGAAAGCAATAAGAGCGCAATACATTCAAAAACTAGCACTCTTTTATCGTATTATTATTAGTATAGATAATTCAAAGGTTTTTTGAAAGATATTCATGCTGTAAAATTTCAGTTTTTTGTGTGAACTCAATTTTTAAAATAATCTTATCTTTATTAGTAACAAATTAAAGCTAAAAACTTTCGAATATTTCAAAGAATTAAGATTTTTTAATCTTGCTAAATTATTTTTTATTCTTTTTCTAAAGACTTGCAATACATCAACTCGAGATTTTTTTCTATCCTTATTAATCTCTTGGTCCCAAGTCTTATTATTTTTTTTTAAAAGTGGACTTTATAAATGTTTAATTCTACCATTCTAAAGAGTGATTTTTTTTGCAATGTAAGCTGCTTAATGAATTTGAATGGATGTACACAATCGTGCAATGTTACTAATGGCATTTTTTTCTTGTTTTTTTTTAATTCAATTTTGAAGGGGGTTTTTTTATGTCATTTATTTTATCTAATTACATCTTTTTCAAAAAGATACATAAAAAAATACTAGATAATACAGCTGTCCTTATATTATTTTTATTAACTTTGCTATTTTATTTAATAAATGTTGTTGTTATTGTAGTTTCTAATGACACCTGTCTGACATAGTCAGATCGAGGCCCACGAAATCCATCGTGGCAAGGGGAGAGAAGTACGCCTGTCGTTGGCCTTGAGCACCATACAGGTGACAGTACGAATTACCTCGGCGAAATTCCCCGAAAGGACGATAGATGGCGACCCCACCTATCTCCACCTCCACAATTTAGGCATGGAATTGAAGGGGAGGGAAATATTCTCCAGTCTCCTGCACTCGTGACTCAGCCCACAAGACTTTCGGACCCACTGATTTAACGAGCACGAACTTCGTGTGTACTTGGAGAGTATTTAGTGGCATCGGGCATCAAACCAAGCCTTCCGGTCTAGAGTCCGATTCTCTAACTACTAGGCTACCCATGGCCTATTTAATAAATAGTTATTTACTAAGAGTCTTATTTGTATTTCCGTTAAAAATATTCGAAATACTTTAAAATTATATATAGGCCTCGTTAATTTTTTTTTTAATCCTTCCAACTCCATTGTATGTTTTTAAATTCATTCCTCTTTGCGATGAACAGGTACATCGGTTAGTTGCAATATATTTAATACGTATATTTAGAGTATCACTAAAATGCAAATTTTAAAAACTCAGTGAAGTTCTAAGATTTTCGAAGAAAAGTAAGCATTATGTGGTTGTGAAACCATCACACTTCACGTATTCAATCTTTAAAAATGAATATAGAGAAACGATTGTGTGTGAATATAAACCGGATCTTCATCACCTTGAAAACATGACATCTTCATATACACGGAAATGCACTTTCCGAGGTTACCTAAAAGTCGCAGATTTCTTTTTAGCTTTTAAAACCATGATAAATTCAGGAAAAAAAATAGATGAAAAACGTAAGCAACTAGTCATAGTTAAAAAAAAAGAAAAAAAAAGAGAGAGAGAGAGAGAAATAGCGTTTTTAGGACGAACAGTCTCAACGCATCGCAAAATACAGTTAAACCAAAATGGAACAATAGTTACTTTAAAAAAAGAACGGTAAAATACAAAAGAACACGTTTTTCCGCAGAATTTTTATTGCGTGATTTGAGGTCTGACCTAAAACTTAAGGTCAAGCGAGTCCTGAAATAAGCAGAATCGCTTATTTTCGAAACGCAATGAAAATAACCTTGAATAAATATCTGAATTATTTTGTCAGTTTGAAATAAAAGAAAAAGGTTGGTGACAAAAAAGTCAGAATAAACTTTAGGTAAATAGTACTGAGAAATTGTTTGCCTTAGAATTGGTACGAGAAGAATCAGGAAAAAGGAATTTGTTTTTTTTGAAAAAAAAAACTCGGCATCCTACTGTTAATAGTTTTTTTAATGTAAAAAAACAATGTAACACAATGTAAACAGTAAGGAAAAATAGCGAGAGAAATGAAAAGAAAAATTCTACCTGGCCTTGCTTGTATTGCTCATTGGCAAGGTTAAGTCAACAATGTATCATTACAGAGTGTTATCTATTGAATTTAATTATGGATTGTTACAAAAATATTCTTTTTACTTAAATTACATCTTAAGTTACTTTCATCAATAATACATAAGATTACTTGTGATTTTTTTATAGGATTGCATTTGCATTTACTTAATCAATTCTTTTGGTATCTTTCCGTTTACATTTAAAAGATATATCATGCCAGTTCAAAAAAAGTTATGAATATATCTTTAAAAAGACACATCAGAAATAAGGAAAACATGAATAAATTTTTAAACATATTCATATTATAGTTCCTCAATAAGCTGTTTAGCAACGACTTTAACGATTCTGAGACTATCTGAAAGGATGAGAAAAATATTTAGTGTCGTGTTATTGTTGTTACAAATGCCACTTGATCACCTAAAACTGGTTCGAGACCCACGAAATTTGTCATGACAAACGGCTAAGTGATACCGGTCGTTAGCCGTAGCTTTTGAGCACCAGACAGATGACATTACGATTTGGCGCGTTTTTACACCCCAGTTTTCAGAGAGTATATGGGGGTGGTGACGGGCCTCCCCATTCTTCCCCTTACACCAACCTCACGACAGGTCTTGCGGATCGATGGCTATTTAGAGTTACCACATGCCGTGAAAGCACTATACATTTGGTGCTAATTTGATATCGGGGGTAGTAGTGCCAAGTTGTTGTTTATGTTCGCCAAGATGGGCGATAATATTTCAATATGGTTACCTTAATATTTTTATCGTCTGTTGATGTGGTTGCCATGGGGATAACGTATATTAGAAATAACTTTTATTCATTTTTTCCCGCTGTAACCCTTTAATTTCAGACGATTTCTTCAAAAATTTAACCATTTTCAGTATAAATTTTCTTTGATTTGCGTCTTCTGTATAATTCTGGACTATTTTCGAATATGGATATTTCTAAAATGAGTGAGTAATAGAATATTTTCTTAAAAGAATATGAGTTGTGCTTTTAATTAACGCTATAAATCATTTATTTTCGTTTTAAAAATGTTTTTTTTACGTTCTTTGTTCGATGAAATTCGTTGAAGGAACTTACAGTGCAAGTTTCATATTGCACGCTTTCACTACTTTGTAATTGATATTCTAAATTAATTTTAACATACATTATGTAATTATTTTATTCATAATGAAAAAAAATGCAATTATTACTATGTGTAATAATCATACAATATTCGTTACTTATAATTGTTTCTTTTAGCATTTATTTATAAATATTACTACATACTTTGTTATTCATTTATAATTAATATTTTTATTTATTTATAATTATTATTATTTAATTATAATTATTATCTTATTCATTTATAACTATTTTTGTTGCTCATTTATAGCTATTCTTATGTTATTTATAGTTCTGTATTACGAGTTCTCTTATGCATTATTTTTATTTTTTTACAATTCGACGATTATTCTTTTTAATAATTACTATTTAATTATATTATGATTATTGTTTCTAATAATCGTTATATAATCGTACTATATGAATATTACATAAAATTACGATAAAATAATATTATGAGCTTATTATTTGCTGCTTATAATACTATTATTAGCACATATTACTTTTTATTACATATTAATCATTATTTATTGATTGTGATCTAGGTTATTCTCAATCTCTTCCTATATCCTTTATTTGAAATACATTTAAATGTGTTTCAAAACAATTCTTTAAAATTGTGTATCATTAAACTACCGCTAAGCCGCCATATTGGATTTCAGTCCAGCAGCAAGAAACGCTGCTTGGCGTGAACCTTATCACGCCAAGCAGCTCTTGGCGCTATTACCCCCGTTATCAAATTAGTTCCATACATTTACAAATATCCATGCCCTTTCCGAAACTCGGACCCAGGCCATAAGGCACTGCAGTCAAGATCGCTAACCTTTGTACCGGATGGGTGACAAAGAATTGGGGCGTTTTCGCTATTTCTACATCTAGCACAACATGAGGTTTTTTAGACCCAAACAAGTGGCCGTGGCAGCCTAGTGGCCAAGGTAACGGACTCGTGGCTGGTGTGTCATGAGTTCGAGCCTAGTGCTGCTGAAGACCCGCCGTGTAGGGGAGCGAGTCACGTTATATCTGTCGAAAGCTCAAACTTTCTCCCGTTGGTGTGGTGTGGTAGTTAGGAGAGGTGGTGCTAGCTCAGGTGTCATCCTTGTCACTTGACCACAGTAAAAATTTACGAGTTCCGTCGCCAAAAGCGCTCGAGTAACTGAGCAGTACAACGTAAATATTTACTCACACACACACTAGACCCAAACAAATTAAAGAATCTACATTAATGAAGTTCAGCTATGAATGTGTGTGTGTGTGATTTGATTTTCACTTCTGTCGCACTGAAGCAACGCGAGGTCTATTAGCGACGAACCTCGTAATTTTGAGCCATGGTTAAGTAACGAAGGCGACATGAGTTGTCCCCTCTCCAAACATCCACACCACACCTATGGGAGGGCTTTGAGCCTCGACATATTCAACGTACATCACCCCATCTACACGGCGAGTTTTCAGTGGCCCTTAGTATCGAACCCGCTATTCGACAAATTAGGGTACGAGTTCGCTACCACGACCACTTGGTTGCAATTATAAAAAAAGTATCATAAATATTTTAAAAGATTTTCTAGTGACGTTAATATATATATATATAAAAGGAAACCTAACATATGAAGAAAATAAATTCTTATTTAAAATATATCTTCACTCATTTAAACGGATTATATAAGATGTTATATGGGATATTAGCAAAAAAGTTTTGAAATTCCTACCATAAAATCCGGCGTATAATGCGCACTTTTAACACAAAAAAATAAGATCGAAATTTACGGGTGCGCGTTATACGCCAGGTATAGAAACGATGCTTTAAAAATAAAAAAGTGCTAAGCATAAAAAAAATTAGACTTCTCTGGAATCGGGCCCAGTTGGTCTATGCCTTGAGACGTTCCCAGAACGTTTTCAAGACAGAATGGAATTCAAGAAATAGCCTTTAATAAATAATAATTTTAATTATTTACTCAATATATCTAGTTTTAGATATCATTTTTACTTCTTTTTTGTTATATTCAGCAAAGTTGAAATAGAGAGTGACTTCTATGCAACTTAACAATATTAATGGTATTTCAAAAGTACGAGAATTTTTACATTTCCGAAAAATGGGACTCAAATTATTTTGTCTGTCCCCCATTTTATATTATATATTACTTAGAAAATATATTACCTTTTTTTATCGCGATCATTACATTTCTGTCAGAATGCTTACAAAATAATGCACGTGAATGGTCAAGGAAAAAAAGAGAATTTGATAGATGCTATATGCTAACATTGCCCTTTACAGTTCATCGCTGTAACATTTTATAACTTCGAACTGTTTTGAAATAAAACACGATGTTATTAGAATCGGTTGAGCGTCTATGCATACTAATGCTCATTAGAATTCAGTAACGAAAAGAAACAGAACCATCAGCATAATTTATGCATTGCTTATTTCCGCATCTAAGATATGATATAGAATTGCACACACAATTTGGCTCCATATAAATTAAAAGAACTGTAATTCATAATTATTTTAGACATTTTTAACTCTAAAAAGACAAAAACTGCAGTTATTCATCTATTTGCATATGTCACATATAATTTAAATTGAAAAAGATATTTAAATGATCATTTACCTCAGCATGAGATGATGTAGCGTTTGATAAAAACAAAACGAAAATGTTTACGTTTAACGATAGATAGCGTAATTGAGCACAGCTATGTATAATACTTTGAAAACTCCAGTTGATTGCAGGGGAATTTTTGTGTATTTTACGTCGCACTATAAAGCAACATCTGGGCTGTTGGCGATGAATCTCGTAATTCCGATTCACTATCAAATGACGAGAACGACACCTTGAGCTGGCACTCCACTCTCCGAACTTCCACACCATGCCAATGGAAAAATTTGAGCCTCGACAAATTTAAAGTGCAACAGCCTCTCTAGACGGTGGACTTTCATTGGCACAGAGCTCGAAGTCATGACACGCCAGCCACGAGTTCGTGATCTTGACCACTAGGATACCGCGACCTTGTAGAAGACAGGGTGATGAGCTAGACGGAGAAAGAAAGGACACAGAGGGAGAGTAGAACTTTTCAAGAGAAAATAATGGTTTAATTGCTGTGGTTCTATAATAGAAGTCAAAAAACAATAATGGAAATGTTGATTGATTGATTCAATATTAACGTCGCACTGTTCAGCTACACGAGGGCTTTTGGCGACGGACCACGTCATTTTGAACCATGGTCAAGTGACGTGGACGACACCTGAGCTGGCACCCCCTCTCCTAACTACCACACCACACCAACGGGAGGACGTTTCAGCTCTCGATAGATTTAACGTGCATCGCTGCCCTAACGGCGGGTCTTTAGTGGTACTGGGCTCGAACTCGTGACAAGGCAAGCCACGATCCGATACCTATACCACTCGGCTATCACGGCCAAATGGAAATGTTGAAGTAGATTTCATACAATGAGTGAAATCAGCAACACACACACACACACACACACAGTCTGTGTGTGTGATTAATCTAATTAAATTAAACCATCAATTCATGTTATAATCACGGGTTATAAACCTTTCTGTTGGTTGGGGAACCTTAAGTCTTACCTTTAAGTATGTGGGTCCTCCCAAACGCATATGTACGATACTCATATGTGTATACCAGAGATGGCAAACCAATGCCACGCGACACAATATTTTGAGCACTCCACCGTTCAAAATAACAAAGTTCGCTATGAAGTATTACGAACAAGCGCGACTGATCGGTCGCGGGGTGGCGGAGATTTTACTCCAGACGCATTTAACTATTTGAAAAAGCTGGTTTGTGCCATTTTAACCACATTTTCCTCTACCTATGCTTGTGAGTCATTATTTTCAGAGATGAATAACATTAAAGACTTCCTGAGCAACCTTTTGGCAGATGACTCCAATTCAGCATGCATTCTGCTAAAAGTAACATCTTACAATCCTAATACAACAATTTAATCTGCAACAGCAGAAGTAACGCAAATGTTACTTAAACATTTACTAATATACAGTGCAAAATGTATTTTTTTCGTAGTAAATAAAGAGTTTTGAGTTGTTAGTATTTAGTTTTATTATTTTTCCAATAATCTCAATTCAAAATTATTGGAAGGAACGTCTATAACTCATTAAACATTTCTTTTTAGAAAAAAATGGCGCGTTGATCCATAAAATGTTCACCACCCTAGTATACACTACTTGTACGTACTATATTTTTTATTTGTGCAATTATTTCTAATTTAAGGTGTCAAAAGTTTGAATAATGTAAACGAAATTTGAAAATAAAAGTTAAAAAATACGTAAATAAATAGATTTAAAAAAAAATTTCATTTTTCGAGCATATTTCAGTTATCCCACAGCTTACCCCTGGAAAATCCTCTAACTGTCAATACTCTAACGGGGAATTTTAGTTTACTCAAACAATAATGTTCTATAACAAAAGCTGTAAGTTTTCTAATAACGATATCAATTACTGTCTCTGTCTGATTTTTGCTCGATTTTAAATAATGTTTAAATAATATTTTTTTTGATAACTTTCTATTAATATAACTTTTATACGTTGACTTAAGAAGGTTCTACTAAATAGGAATTTCTTACGAAAAATGTGAGCTCTTCTGTGATATATTCCATTCTTATTCCGTTATTTTATCAATATATTATTTTGAATCCTTTATTTCATATAAAGCTTCCCTAAAACACACATTTTTTTCTTACAGAACCCGTCAAAGCTCCTATAGACCACGGTTCGAAAAAGATACTTCATTTGGTCATAATATGCATCATTTTTGGATTCAAACTAAACTTTTTATTTGCGTTTAGCGCAGGCGTATTCTGTTATTATTTTCCTATTTATTTAATAAGGTTCGATGATATAATGATTAAAAACTAGCCAATTTTCAAATATTTTTTGGCATTCCGTATGAATTATTTCTTTAACTTTTTACCGTTTTTAATGCATAGCGTCACCTAGTGGATATTTTAGAACAATTTTAAATAATATTTCTTGAACACATCCTGTGTGTACAATCCAAGAACCAAATTTAGTGATAATCAACTCATACGTTTTAGCAGCAAGATATTTATGGAAAAAATTAAAACAGCCTTTTATGTAATCAAAAAAGTTTATATTATTTATTATGTAACCATTTATTTATATAACCATTCTGTAAAACTTTCCAGCATTATTATTATTATTATTTATAAGAATCTATAAATCTTTCAGAATTTATAAAATGTTACAATGTTCATATTTCTATTTTTATTTCACATCACTTTTTTCTACATGTTAGAATTTCACAACTAATCTTATTCAAAAGTAATTAAAAACGAATTACTTAACATACGTTAAACAAGTTTCAAGATTCCACTATTAAAAAAAATACATTTCCTCATAACGTTGCTGTCAAGTTCAGTCCTTGAAATCCAGTTGAAAATACAGTATTCACCTAATGCTTATGCTGAAAATTCTAAGTTTAAAACGGAAGCGATTTCATGCACACACAAAAAAGCCATTAATAATGTATTTTAGAATAATATTTATTTTTATCATCAGAAAAAATTCGCATTACACATGTGGAACAAACTGGAAAACAACTTTTTTATCATCTTGAAGGTCTGTCTACAAACGGATTTTAAATTCATTTTCAGTCAGTGGGCACACATCATTAACGGATAACAATTTCTTTTGTATTCATCCCTTTGTCTGCTGTGGATTCAACTCTAAGATTATTGTATTCTAGAGTATACCATAGTATCATTAACTCTATATGGAAAAATTCTTTTAAAGAGGTTTCTATGTATTTTATTGAGGGTTTACAACAATACACACAATTTTGCGTAAATGAATATTGACAAAACAGAAGTACCACATACCGCACAGGAAATACATTCTTATTATTGTTGAAAAAATAGTTTCTTTGTTACGAAGCGTATCATCATTAAGATTTTCTGTTCTGTGTGTGTTATCGATGACTGACCATCTCTTGAAGAAAAATGAAAGAAAAGACTTTCTCTTTATTTCGTGTATAATTT
This sequence comes from Trichonephila inaurata madagascariensis, assembly GCA_019973955.1. NCBI lineage: Eukaryota > Metazoa > Arthropoda > Arachnida > Araneae > Nephilidae > Trichonephila > Trichonephila inaurata. The sequence goes on along the minus strand of BMAV01013807.1, from coordinate 152,413 downwards.
CCTGTATTAGTACTGTAAATGAATCCATAATGCTTTTATGAAAATAGTTTGCACGTAAATGGAGAATGTGACTATGCGGAACATTCTAAATGTAAGAAGTATACGCTAAGTGTTTATTTTCTTTGAGAAAATTAATTCTTTATATCACATGAAATGTAGTAAAAATTAATATTTATTTTTCAGAGATTGTTACGTTAAAATAAAGTATGATGGCCATAATGTAAAATCATACAATATCCGAGAATTACAGTACACAATTTACTCTCCAATAAAAAATAATAATTTTTAATAAAGAATTAAGACTTTTAATGAGGAAGTTTATGCAATTTTTGACAGGAAGAAAAAATTATAAAATGAGCCATTTTTGTTGATTAGTTATTGAATTTAAATAAATTTTTATAAACAATTAACAAAAACATTTTATTCTTTTTAATATCTTCAATTGTTTACAACAACTTCAATATCAAAATTTAGGTTGCAAATTTAAAAATATTTTGTGTAATACGTATAATTAGCTCTTAATATTTGAAAAAGTTTAATGTAATTGCTATTTTGATTTGCATAAAAACAAGTATCATTTTATACATTTTTCATTTACAACTGAGCATTTTATCAATATTCAACGAATAATAAATTTTTTTTTATCTCGCTTGTATTCTTTTAATTTTACATAATCGGAAAGAAACTGTACTATTAAAAATTTTAAAAAAAAGAACTTTTAACATTTCTCTTTTTTTGGGGGAAATATATATCACTATTGATAACTAAAGAGAAAACAAAGGTATAATATAATGGGAAAAACTTGTGTAACTTAATTTATAATCATAATTTTTCCGAATTACCGAAAGCCGGACATTTCCGTGATATGAATTCCTCTTATAGAGAGAGAGAGTAAGCTTACATTCAAAATTCATAAAATTTTATTCTAATACATCTCAGACGTGGGCTTAAAACATTTTAGTGCTATATCTTAACTTTCATCTAAGATAGCTTTTTGTTCAATTTTCAAAAATATTTCCGGATAACGGTACCCATTTTAAAAAAAAATATAAAAAACGTAAAATATTTCAAAAACGCAAAAAACAAACATAATAATTAAGTAGGAAATTAAAACCGAAAAAGGAATTGATATTGTTCTAAAAATAGTAATTATTAAAAATTACTTAAAAAAAATTATCAAAACATAATATTTAAAATAAATAAAATTGAAAGAAATTTTAAATAAAAAAATTAAAGTACGGAACTATATATAAAAAAATATGAAATATTAAATTCACTTGTGTAAAAATGAACTGAAACATGTTGACACTTTTAAAGACATTTTGATATTTCACGTCAAAAAGCTTTAAACCCAAAATTTCAAGCTTGATTGATTTTTTTTATTAACATCGTTCTTACAAGCAACTCGGGAGCTGCTGCAGACGGACCTCGTTATTTTGAAACACGATCAAGTTTGACGAGGGTTAAGCTAGTACCCACTTCTCCAAACATCCTCATCACACTAATGGAAGGACGTTTGAGATGGACAGATTAACGAGTTCATGATTTTGATCAATCGGCTACCGCGACCACACCGACTATTTCGAATCGTGCTGTTTGTGAAAACGCAATGTATATTTTCCATTCAAATTCTACTGTCCTCAAACATAACTACTGAAACGGCTTTAGTGCAATGAAACGTATTCGAAAAAGCAATGTTTGTGAGGTTTCCTCTTGAATTTCATTTTTTGTTCAGTGTTTATGAAATATTTAGAAATATTTCATAAAGATTTATAAACCTGCAAAGGAATCATTAAAATAGACAAAAATATTTTTTCAGACATAGGTAGTAAATTTATAAATTCCAGAGAAGCCAACTTAAATTTTTGTTTTGAATTTATTTTATGGCTTTTAAACTAATGCACTAGTATAAGTCTGAGATGGAAAGTAGAATTTCCATACAATTAACACACAGGCACACAGTACGTTTACAAAAACAAAATGCCTTTTGAAATAGGAGCTAATTTTCCAGTCAAATCAAAGTAAATTTTCATCTTTTCCCCAACATAAATTGCTTTGACAAACTGGTTATTTCATGTGAAAACTTATTTTACCTTTCGGATTATATGTCGAAAATCAATTTTCTCCCCATTACAAGCTTAAGCTACAATACACAGCTTCAATTTGCGAATTAGTTAAACATAATGTAGGAACATTTTTTAAATTTTTTTTACAAATTTATGAGGAAAACCAAATTGATAAGTGTTCAGAATGTTTTATAAAAAATCAATTTTCCATTTATGTTATTAAAACAACTTTCTCAAGGAAATGCGTGGGTGGTAAAGGTATTTGAAAAAAGTAAAAACATTTCTAACTGCACGTTTCTGTGCTCAGGCATCCAAATGTTAAAGAAAAAATTGTTTTATCAGTTCTAATATCTCACACGGAATGCGACACTCGTCATAACAGAACTTTTTCCTTCAATTGGCCTTTTTTGACACAAGACGTCGATGATTATGCCACAGAATTTTTAGCGTATTGTTTTTGGCGTATTCAACATGGTTCGGATGAAGGTTAAACCACATCAAAGAGCGAGAAGACCTTCAAAAAAAATCATAAACGTGTAAAAAATTGTAGTAATGAAATCTTTCGTGTCAGACTCCATTGGACTTAAAAAAAAGGCCGGGAGAGGCTTGCATTGTATTACAAAAGATACAGATTAGAAGGAATTTCTGCCCTTTGTCAAAAGTAAAATTCTTAATATGCCCTCAACAAATAATTTGGAAAACTCTATACCCAGAAGAGCACTACCAGAAACCATGAAAGACAGTCAGTAATCTTCGAAAATTGCTAGTTCAACATCTTTATTTTTCAATATATTTCAGGAAAGTAAAACCAGAACCTTTAACCAGTAATTTCTTTGCCATAAACTCCTATACGAGACCAAGCCGATTGAAAGTAAATTTCAAGGTGTTTGAGGGTCTCAAAAATCTAAAAAGCAGCTATATAAGGTGTGACAAAAAACGAGACTAAGAGTGCGGCTTAAAAAAAGAGTGGAGTTGGCAACAACTGCTTCGGTGACGTCATCCCACACACCTCTATGTGGCCAGTTTTGACTTGATTGATCACGCCAGTTGGGAGCACTGTGGCATTGAGTGAACAAGTGCAACTGCATTCTGCCGGAAAAATGTCTAATCAACTTTAAGATATCCGACTACGTTCGGAACCGTGATTTTAAAAAAGCGCATAAATGGATAATTTTCATAATATTTAGTGTCACTTAGATTAGAATACATGTATAAAACTGTTTTATAGACATTAAGACAAAAAAATGTTTAAATACAATACTTTGGCAAAAAATGAGTTTAGAATAACATTTCTTAAAATATCTCCCCTCTGCTGTAGTAAAATATAGAGATAAATCCACTTCTAAGATATATTTAAAAAAATTCTAGTCCAGCCTCTGTACAGAGGTCTGAGCTATATGCAGGTAAAATATTATTACATTTTTCATAAAAGGAGAATGTTTTGAAAATGGGTCATTCTATGTTCATTTTTTGTCAAAATATTGTAATAAAATAATTTTTTCACTGTAATACTATTCTCTTAAAACAATTTTATATACATTTTCTAATCAACGTAACAATAAATATCATTAATATTATCCATTTATACGCTTTTGAGAAATCCGTACTTAGTCGGATACCTTAAGTTTCTTGTGAAACTTAGGAAATCAGCCATGAAATCATTTCAAATATTAACGGAGGCTTATGGAGATGAATCTTTGTCTCGTGCACATGTGTTTGAATGGTATAAATGGTTTTCAGGGGGAAGGTTCAGTGGTGGAATATATGATGATCCTGCTAGGCGCCCAAGGTAAGAGATTACAGAACAAAACATAGCCAAAATTCGTGATATGAGAGGGTTCCCACATACATCAGTGGTCAGACTGTTAATCAACACTACTACATTGGAGTACTAAAAAGACTTCGTGGAAAAAATTAGGAAAAAAATGTCTAGAGTTGGGACGTGAAGGATTGCTGTTGCACCACGTCAATACACCCACTGACACGGCCCTTTCTGTCAAGCAGTCTCTGGCCAGCAAAAACATTGTGACTGGATATCCTCCTTATTCACCTGATTTGGCCCCATGCGACTTTTTTTATTTCCTAAAGTTAAATCTTGCTTAAAAGGAACCAATTTTGCCTCAGTTGAAGAGGTTCGAGACAAACCGGAAAATCTGAAGGGACTTCCAGAAATGTTACCAGCAATGGCAGCACCGAATGCAGAAGTTTGTGAAAGATGATGGGAACTACTTTGAAGGTGATACTGTCACGGAGAATTGATTCTGTAAATACAGTGATTTATTGGACCAGTCTCGTTTTTTGTATCACACCTCATAAATTGAATAATATTTAGAATTTACACCTGTACAACGACCTTTCCATTTAATAATTAATAGCTGTTAATATTCCGTGTGACGGCCTTGAGTGAAATCCAAGACAAGAATCTGTGGTAAAGTTTGTAACCACGGCAATTTGGTTTTGTTGTTTATTTGGTTTATGGCAGTTCATCGTACTTGTAAAATTAGCATTCCAAACAAAGCAAAATTAGATTACTACGTCTTTAATATGTACTCTATAAAATTTTTCTTGCTGATTCATTTATTACCACAGTGCATTTTTATTGTAATCATAATTGAAAAGTTATTTCAAAGAATCATGAAGCTATTAAACTCTGACTTTGTAGCTGAAAACAAAAAGGGAAAGCGCAAGGAATGAAATTTTCTAATAATTATCTAATTACATTTTTTATCGTGCTTTGTTTATTTCTGTAGAAGATGTTCCAAGGAAAGGCAATTAAAAGGTTCAAAACACTTGTTGGATATACGCGAGTCTATGAGTTCCCTTGATTATGATAAACATTTATTAAAAAGACTTAAGTTAATCGCAAGTTAATTAACTGCTGTAGTTATTAAACTTTAGAGGTAATAACCACAGCAAAATATATATATTCGAACTAATGAATTATTTTAAGGTGTATATATATATAGGCAAAAAGATCAAATCTTGCTTATTAAAGATAATTACTTTTCCCCATTGCATGTGTCATCGTCTTCAATAAAGTAAATTTCCGACTGCTCAGCTTTCTGCCAATTGCTTATTCTTTACATTCACAAATCATGTTCACTACTTAATTGAATAAAACAGTTCTATTGTTTTAAAATGATAGCCAAAAATACTGTATTTTGTACTGTATTTTTTTAACCGCTTTTACGAATACTAAATCTTTAAACAAGCACTTATTTAACGTGAGTTGTAGAACAACGGTATTGCAACTGGAAGGACTAAGTTTCTTGATTGAACCCCAAAGTAAATATTTATGCGAGTGTTTGTTAATGTCGTACTACGACAGCTCAATAACGTATTACTATAATTTTGACTCCACTCAACTAACGAGTATGGAACTCATCCATTTTACTCTAAAATAAAGTTCTGTAACTTCTAGAACAGAGGTTCCCAAACTTATTTTGTCTCATAGACCCCTTGCCCTGTTTTTCGGTTTAGGGTAGACCCCTGCTTATCTAATATTGAATTTTTGCAAATTTACCCATTTAAATGTCTTATTGACACTTAGTATACAACTATTTACTTTAAACGATTTAAATTTCTAACTTGAGTGAAGTATGGTGTTTAAAACTTAAGAAAAACATGTTAATTAAATTAAAATTTTATTAATACATAAAATAAACGAGCAACAAACAAATGCTTTCAAAGGGAGGAATAAATCTGGTGCTTCAATTATATGTTTTTAACATTTGGAATCAATAGTCTCAGGCTTAACCCTAAATCTCCTCGGTTAGTAGTATCCAGATATTATTTCCCCCCTTCCTTTTGTTTTGGAGATTGGTTATCACGCTGAAATTCCTTCTCACCAGGAAAAGTACTCTCTCGTCTCGTCGATATTCCATAATTCTTTATAAATGACAAGTATGCCTTTTTAAAGCTTAAATTGCTGATGTGGTCCTTGTTATAATAAAATTTATGCTCTCGCCTTGTAACTACAAATTAACCTTATTAAAATTAGTAAATAAATCTATTAAATAGATAAAATCTGGTTTCCAATTGACTAAATTTTCTTTTAAAGTTAAAATCATGATTTGGTTTAATGAGAGTCACCATCATAGATCCCCATTTACACCTCATGTGGAAACCCCAAATTATTTTTTCGCTCACGTGGACCCCTTGGAGGTCTATATAGACCACTCTGGGAATCATTGTTCTAGAACCTTGTAACGTTTTCCGGCCTCGCATCTGCAAGAGACGCTTTCCAATGCAGATGACATTTCGCCGTTCATATCTGCACGCGAACCCTTAAAATATTACAGGGGATCTGTTCATCTAACACTACGGGGACAACTGGCGAGAAAACCAACGATTGGATTTCCCCTGCGAGTTGGAACCTTGATTGAAATTCGAGGTGTAAAAAGCGATCCCCACCCCCAAGAGAGTGGGAAGACTGTTCGTGTGAAGCACTCGACAAGAGTTCTGTTATTTTGAAATATTCAACAGTTTGAATAACTTGTAACCAAATGTACTTATAATGAATAGCTGTAGAACATAGGTTCTCAACGTGGGCGATAACGGCCCTTTGTGGGTGTTTGAGGCTTTCAGGGGGGGCAGTAAAAGACCCAAAGAAAATTAAGGTGCGTTGAGATAGCACGGAAGGGCTTCGACAGATTAACCAAATATAGTCTAAAAAAAGACTAAAAAAAACAGGCTGATTATATACTAACAAAAGTAAACTTTAATACTGGTTACCTTACGTTGATTGTTTGAATTTAAATCATTTCTATCACGTTTTCGAAAATTCACATATTTCGGTGATTCGGGAGGTGGATGAAAAACTTAAAGATTACATTTAGACCTACATTAAATTGAATGATATAGTAAATTTTAATTTCTGTAGTGCACATGTTGTCTTTGTTTGTAAGTAGTATTAAAAATGCTTCGCGCATTTCATTACATATATTATACAAGAAATATAATTACATATGTTAACCAGGAATTAACGTGCGAATCTTTAAAGGCTGAAACTGTCAGTTTTTTTATTTTTATTTTGAAAGCAATATTTTATATATTGTGAATTACTTCATATCATCAAAACCTTCTTTCAAAGGCGTCTTTATAACAGGTATAAGCTAAAAATTTTATTCCACTCCTTTAAATAAAGAAAAAATTCACCAGTGATTCATTTCCAGCAATATTCTATCTAAAACTAAAATGTATAATATTAAACATTTAAATACATTTGTGGCAATAGCTATTTCAGATTGGCAAGTAAAAAAAAATGGGGACTTTAAAAAAAATTAAATTAAAAAAATGTTTTATTAGTAACAGAATATTATTTTAAAATTCTTGTATTCACCATGTATTATGTACGCTCTTATTTCTCTTGAGTAGGAGAAGATTGTATCGAAATATCCACTAGAAAAGAAGACGCCAATTCAAAACAGGTTGGGAATCTATGCTGTATAGACGTTATAAATCAATAATTTAATTTCTTAACTCTGACTCTACACATCAATTTCCCTAAACGTCATTGATTTTTTTAATGAATACGTAATGATTAAATCATACGCCCGTTATTCTACACAATAGAAATTCGTAATCGTGAATATAGAAAATTACATTGATTACTTTCCGTAAATATTACATATATGAGGCATACGATGGCTACTGGTGTAGAATATCGTAATTTCAAACCAAAGTCTAGGAGGTCACTGGAGCTGTCACCCCACTCTCCTAACTTCCTGAGTTCGCTACGTGCTGACTTTGAGTCTAGAAATATTTAACGTGCGTGAGCCCATCTACATGGCTGCATCAAGATTCGATTTCATTCAATCTACATTATATTTTGAAAAATTGCGAGGGATGTATTGGAAATAGATCTCGTGATTTTTAGCCTAGGTCAAGTGACAAGGATGACATGTGAGCTAGCATCTTATTTATCAAACTACCACAACCCTCTAACGTGAGGACTTTGAGCCTAATCAAATTTAACGAGCTTTAATCTCTCCCCGTGATGGGACTTCAGTGGCATCAGGACTCGAACCGACGACTCAACAGTGACAACGCCATATACGAGTTCGTTTCCGCGGCAGTAAAATAATTTTGGAATATTAAAAACGGATGAGCAAAGATTTTCTTCTCATCAGAAAGCATATAATCTGGCCAACTGGTTTACCGAAAGCCGCCAAGTGGTCCACTGAGAGGTTGTTTTAATCACGACCGAAGAAACAAAAGAAAATATGCGGTGTAATAAATTTCCTATGAACAATCGAGTTTGAAAAAGGTTTTTACTGCTTCAAATACGAAAAGCAACTTAACCAATCAAATGGGAAGACCTTAGAGCCCCTATCTAACCCCGCCATTACGGAATAGCAGAAGACTTAACTTGAATAAAAAGGTTGTTACTCCCATTTTGTTTTTAAGTTGAAAAAAAGGAAAGGTAAAATATGTTCCTTCTTAAAAGAATATCTTTGGCTTCTAGAAACTTTTAATGAACCTTGCATGACTAGACATACCTCTACAGGTTGTTAGGTCGTAAAGTAAAACTTTTTGCTAATGATTTTGTCTAACAGCTTAGTTATTTATTATCTAATCTTACCATAAATAACTACAAAATAAGGAGGCAAGACAAACTATGAAAGAATGAATTGCAAAGCTTCTTTTAACCCTTTGAACTTTCATAATATGCTTTCTTTCTTGGTATTTTGTACGGACACTTTTCGAACGCCCTTTGTTTTCCCCCAGATATATGTGAAATACTCCCATTATATTGCTCGAAAATAAAATTACGAAAAATTGTAAACTATTTTTAATAATTTCGTTAATTCTGATGTGAAGGTAAAATTAATTTTTACACTTAGGAAACTCATAACAATAACCATTGGCCGAATAAATGGATAACATTAGGTTTCATAAATAGTAAAATTTGATTGATTGGTTCCTTAATTGGAAACACAAACTGTAAAAAAAAAAAAAATAATAATAAAAACCAGTATTATATACATTTTAGATATTTACTTTTTTTCCTTTGCTGTTTTTTCCCCAGTGGGGCTGCATTTTAGCAACTTAGCCTTTGTACACAAGACAAATCCCCAAATGTGAGAGCCATTTTATGGTGGCACCATCGAGTGGCGGCCTCGTTACCAAATTTGGACGCTTGAATTAAATTTTAATTCAAGCTCTCGTCGGATGTTTTGCGGTGGTTTAATTTTGCCGAGGGTACCAGAGCCCAATGGATATTCAAGGGATCTTTTGTATGCTACATAATCATATGACATGAGTTCCTACGATTTTCGCATCCAGACAATCTATCGACTCCAGCCGAGTTCGAGTGAGTGAGTGAATATTAACGTCGCACTGTTCAGCTACACGAGAGCTTTTGACGATGGACCACGTTCTTTTGAACCATGGTCAAGTGACATGGACGACACCCCTCTTTCCTAACTACCACACCACACCAACGGGAGGACGTTTCAGCTCTCGACAGATTTAACGTGCATCGCTGCTGCCCTACATGGCGGGTCTTTAGTGATACTGGGATCGAGTTCATGACATGCCTGCCATGATCCGATACCTTTGGGTTAGCATCTCCTTAAAAAAGTTTTCATAAATCTTTAAGACATGTAGAAAAATACAAGATAGGACGGACCTCGTTATTCCGTGTCGCGGTCAAGTGACAAGGACAACACCCGAGCTGGCACTTTTCTTTTGAAACTTCCACATCACGTCATCGAGAAGATTTTGAGCCTAGATATATTAAACATGCATCATCCTTCTGCTATGTCACTGTAGACCGACGTGTAGTAGGACAACCTTAACTAGACTGAGGCAACACCAACTACGAGTTCCCGACCATGACCTTTCGTCCACGGTGATACTAAGGAAATGCAGCATTTAGCATGTTTGAAAAATTTTTAATGTTTATTCTGTAAATTATAAAGTATTAGAAATACTTTATCTTAAGGCATTTTCCTTGGGAATAAAGTGTTTATTTACGTCGTACTGTAAGGCAGCACGAGGGCGAACCTCACAATTTTGAACCATAGTCAAGTGACGAGGATGACTCCTGAGCTAACTCCCTCCCCTCTCTCCTAACTGCTACACCACACCAAGGGAGGACGTTTGAGCTCTCGACAAATTTAACGTGCATCGCTCCTCTACACGGCAGGTCTACAGCGGTACTAGGCTCGACCTTTTAACACGTAGGCCACGAGTCAGTTACCTTGACCACTACACTACCGCAGAAACTTAAAATTCCAGTAGTTGAAGGTCATGAGCGAGCGAGTGTGCTATATTAACGTTCTAAAATAAAGCTACACTAGAGTTATTGGCGACGAACTTCTCCTAACTTCCGCACCACACCTACGGGGGGACATTTGAGCCTCGACAAATTTAACGTACTACGGCCCCTTTACACGACGGATCTTCAACGGCACTAGGCTTGAACTCGTGACACACCAGCCACTCTATCGCGGCCTAATTGCAAGTCATAACTAATTCTATGAAAATAAAGCTTCCGTATTACAATGTAGTACAGAGCCGTAATATTTACGATGCATTTAGCTGACATTGAAAATGAAATACAAATTATTTCTTATTTCGCCTTCAAAAATAAGTCTTTTTCGTGAAAATCTATGGGGAAAAACCTGAATTTGCTTTTTATTTTAACATTAACAAATTTCACTTCCAAATAAATAACTCAAGCCAAGATGAAAATTTCCAAAGTTTGCATACTGCGGAACAAATCGTAAGGAAATGAAATGGCGGCCACTGAAATTAGGGATTGTGTGTCCTACTTTTCCATATCAAATGTGTATTTAATTCTGTAATTCTTTTGTTAACAATAGAGAAAGAAACATATTTTGATATTAGTAAGCTAAACAGGTCTTAATTTATTCATAAATATCGGGTAAATATTTCTAAAGAATCAATGTGGCAGAGTCGTATATTTTTCTGTATGCATTAAACATAATTGACAAAAAAAAAATCATAGAATTTATTATATATAGTATGATTGTTTCAAACAAAAAGGAAGTATCTTATTCAAAGTAAAAATAAAACATGATTCTTGAATAAAAATTCTGAACTGTCAAATTTTAAAGAATTGAAAATGACAGTTGCATAACTTTTACATTCATAGCTACAGAAGTGAAATTAATTTTCAGAAACCAGTTTGTAATGAATCTTTTTAATTTAAAAATGAAATGTGTCCTGTTTCCTTTATGAAATTCATTAAACTGTTTTGTTGGATGAATTTCGAAGAAATTTCATATAAAAGAGTAAATAATTTACAAACCTTATAAAAATAGAAAGAATAGTGGAGATGATTTGTGTGTGAACAATTCAAATATACAATAACAACCAAGTATGCAACCCAACAAAAATATTGAAAATAACTATTATCAATCACATTTATTAGCTTACAGATTTTCGTGGGACTATCTAATTTTCGGATAATCTGAATCAGTTATATATCTTGTATTATCTCCAGTGTTAATTTGAATAATGAATTGTTTACAAAAACTATAAAACAAAAACTTTCTTTAATCTTGCATCTTATTTTTAATTATTACCTCATAATCTTATTCCGAGTTTGTTTTCGTAATCATTCTTACACCAAACTGTAGAATTTTTTACTCTACTGTTTGGATACCACACCAGAAAATACTACTAACTGGATATTTGGATTCACTCAATGGTATTCATGCTATTCTTTTCTATTGTATTAAAAATGTCCCTTGAGAATTTAAAATGCTTCAGTAAAATTATACTCATGTACATAATATGTGAAATACACAGAACCGTAAACAAAGATAAAAATTGAGCATTGCAATGTAACCATCCAAAATATTCCACAAATACATTAAATTATAATATTTTAAGCACTTAATGGAGTTTTTTTACATTATATTATACGAGGGTCATTCTGAAATTTTTGGGATGCATCTAGGTTTTTAAAGTTATACTTACAAAATTTTAAGAATGTTCAAAGTAGTCTCCTCCAACATCAATGCACTTTAGTAGTCGAATTTCCCACAGATTAAATGCCTCAAACTATTCATTTCTTGGACTTGATGAAATGAATGCATTTGTAGTCACATCAATTTTTTCTTCTGAACAGGAACGATGTGCACGTCTTTTTTAGATTAAACAATAACCAAAATCACCCATAGCTAGTTTTGGAGAAATAAGGTGGATGCTCTATCACACTTTAATTTGTTTTTGTTTAAGAATCCGTCTGTATGGGAAGATGCATTATCATTGTTGCGAAAGCACCCAAAGAGCGAAGGAGTGATTGACCTGAGGGGCGAGTGCCTAATAAATTTTAGGCACCCAAGGAGCGAAGGGGTGACTGACCCGAGGAGGGGTGTGAGCCTAGTTTCTCTTTATTCTGGTGGCAACAGGGGGAGGAAAAGCGCTCCGAAGAGAGAGGGAGAGAGAATTCCTCTAGATGCGTTTGGAGGAAACAGACGGCTATGAGCGTGCGCGATAATATTTAACCTTTTTTATGCATCCTTGTAAATACTTAATAAATGCTTTATTAAAATTGAGAAACACTCGTAGCCACATCATTTATTTCGCACTTAGTTTACAGTTTGTGAATGAGTTGTGAATTTGAGTATTGAACAATCATAGTGAAGCATTAGTCTCCTAACATTCACTTTTCGGAGAAATTTTGGAAGACATTTTATGGTATACCAATTTTCTGTCCTTCCAAATTGATGGCTTTGACCAATCCGTACTTCTGAAGAAACCGGCATACATTACTTTTTTCATTGCTCGTTATCTCTTCACCATTGTCGGCGTGAAATCCTCTTCAAAGACCCATACTTTGCTTTCGTGACATGTTAGAACGTCTAAAAACGGTATGTACATTTCATAACTCGTCACAATTTTAGAAATGATGAGGTGTCCACTATCAATTAGCAATTTAAGGGTTTCTTTACTGATTCTGATACGTTCCTCTTTTTGGTGCTCAGCTAGACTATGGGGAACTCAACGGCAAACTGCTTTTTTTCCTATGTAATTCTTCAAGAATAATTTTGTCTCTGGATCCAATGTTAAGTTCCACCTGTATCATTTGGTAGATACAGCGATTATCATCCATTAACATTTGTCCGAATGGCAGTCACATTAAGGTATCCAACTAATTTTGGAACCGTGATTTTAAAGAGGCGCATAAATGGATAATTTCCATGATATTTAGTGTCACTTAGATTAGAATACATGTATAAAATTGTTTTAAGGATATATATTTTGACAAAAAACAAATTATTTAAATACAATATTTCGGCGAAAAATTAACTTAGAATAACCTTTTTTCAAAATGTTCTCCTTTTGTGAAACATGCTTCTATTATAATAATATATTTTGTCTATATAGCTCAGACCTCTGTACAAAGGCTCAGTTATGTGATTTTTGAAAAATTCACATTTTCAGAGTTACAACCATTTGAAATATAATTATCGGCGTTTTTTTCTTAACATTTCTCCCCTCTGTTGTCGTAAAACATGGATAAATCCACTTCTAAATTATATATTTTAAAAATTATAGTTGAGCCTCTGTACAGAGGTTTAAGCTATATACAGGCGAAATATTATTATAATAGAAGCATTTTTCACAAAAGGAGAATATTTTGAAAATGGGTCATTCTCTGTTCATTTTTTGTCAAAATAGTGTACTTAAATATTTTTTTACTCTAATGCTATTCTTAAAACAATTTTATATACATTTTCTAATCGAAGTGACACTAAATATCATAAATATTATCCATTTATACGCTTTTGCAAAATCACGGTTCCAAACGTAATCGGATACCTTAACTGGGATTAATGCCAACCACGGCCTTTCTGTGTGTAATTCATCCTGAAGAGAATTGCAACGTCTAAAAAATTCTTCAAAAACCATCTGAATACAACAACACGACATGGAGGTTCATCACCAAATGCTAATTCCACAGCCGTCGGACGCATTCCTTTTGATTTAATCTCGCTTTAAAATCATGGAAAATCATAGCACGATAATGCTTTCGCGTCAATTCCATTTTCTCTTCTGTCTAAGATTTATTCTACGCTAAACATGAAGTAAGTCAGTAAAATATCATCTGCTATGTTAAAATGCTTTGTATTTTCAAATTAAACTGTTATTATTTTTTGTAACTTCTCGTCTGCGCGTATCTCAAAAATTTCCGAGTTACCCTCATATAATACAAAATAATTTCTTAATATTGTTGTTTTTGAATAAAATTAAGTTGGAAAGAGAATTTTCTGTACAAAAATTCATTCGGAAAATTGAACGTTAATAGCTTAGGTCTTGTCCTCGTATCTTGGCTGTGAAAAAATTACGAAGTCCATCATCAATAACCCCCACGTTGCTTTAGATTGCGGCATTAACAAGCACTCTCCTGCAACATATTTAATTCCTCTATTTATTGAAATTTTACAGATTTCAGTCATTCTTATTTAAACCTTAATTGTTAAATTATTCATTATTAAATACTACTAATTTAGCTATAAAACTAGTGAATAAGTATTAAAAGAAAACCCACTATACAAGCAAAAGATCTGCAAGAAATCCGTTGAAAATTTAAGAGGAGGTTAGGAATAATTGCAAAATATGTATATGGGATGATTTCTGTGTTAAGGCTGTCTTTGGTTACCCCTCTCTCTGCGTAGTTATTTTATCAAAGTAGGTTCAAAAATTGTGTATGGTTTTATTTCGTATTTCAAATCTACAAATTAAATCCACATTTTAAAGTTAAAAAATACAAAAAAAATTGTAAACTACTTTTATTTGAAAATAATAGAATTAGATCATCAAAATATGAACATAACAATAATGAACAAGAGCAGCTCGGGTTACGCAGCTAAATAGCCGGAAAAATGTATACTCGTGGAAATCGCAAGATGCGCAGTGAGATGGTTAATGTTAAAGATTAGGACAAGAATTTGGAACATTTCTTTATATATATAAAAGTACTCCAACATTAATATTATATTCTGGCTTTGCTATCCTGTAGAGAATTACTTATTTTATGATACTACTCATTTTTATCCGAGTTGAAATTTTTTTTTTTTATAAAATGTGTTTCGCATTTCTTTTCCTATACTGTAATGCTAAATGAGCTATCCTTTTACTTGTTAAAAGAAAAATATTAATTATTTATGAGTTATTTTGAAATTTAAAAAAAACACTATATCATAAACAAATGTATAAGTTACAATGTTAAGATTTTTTTTATAAAAACTGAAGCATTTTTTGCCCGAAAATGTGCTCCGTGTATTATTCACGCTCTTGTATATGGCGAAAACCGCCTTAAGCGGGATTTTGATGTTATCAAGAACACGAAGATAAATACTATCTTTTAGCAAAAAAAATTGATTAGAAGAAAAACAATATTTTTTTTATGTATTAGAACAAAAAGATTATAAAGTTCATGCTCTAAATTTAGGGGGGTAAACAATATATATACCTCCGTAGTATTGAAAAAGATAATGCCGCTCTGTTACATAATCATCAAACCAGATTTGATTACTTCAATAACAAGTATGAACTCGAACACAAGTAAATAAATTAAACAAAAAGAATTTTTATCATTAATTTCCATTTACGATGCTTTGTATTCTTGACGGATTTGTAAATACTTTTTTTTCTTAGAGCGAATGACACCTTTTGTTGAATCTCATGTGAATTTATGAAACACAATTAGAAGATTGCGCTCAAGAATGCTCAAAAAAATTCAAACGGAAAAAGTAATTGTCCTTTGTGAGAGAAATTTCCTTAAAATCAAGAAAGCTACTGGAATACGTTATTCATTATGATGTAATAGCCTAAGTGTCAGGAGCACAAAAGTAAGGGCATTGTATTCTGTGAAACGGATCTTTTTTTCTTCCATTGTGAATCCTCCTTGCGAGGGTTACATATCCAGAGACTCTTGAGAAATCTTTTAAGGTATCCGACTGCGTTCGGAACCGTGATTTTGCAAAAGCGTATAAATGGATAATATTTATAATATTCAGTGTCACTTAGATTAGAAAATGTAAATAAAATTGTTTTAAGAATAGTATTACAATAAAAAAATATTTAAGTACAATATTTTGACAAAAAATGAACATAGAATGACCCCTTTTCAAAACATTCTCCTTTAGTGAAAAATGCTTCTATTATAATAATATTTTACCTGTATATAGCTCAGACCTCTGTACAGAGGCTCAACTAGATTTTTTGAAATATATATAACTTAGAAGTGGGTTTATCCATGTCTTACGACAACAGAGGGGAGAAATTTTAAGAAAAAAACGCCGATAATTATTTCAATTGTTTTAACTCTGATAATTATGTGAATTTTTCAAAAAAAATAGTTCAGACTCTCTGGAGAAGTCTTTACCTTATAGAAGAGCACACACACAAAATATTATTTTAGAAGCATTTTTTTTATAAAAGAACAATTTGAAAAAGGTTATTCTAAGTTAATTTTTTGCCAAAATATTGCATTCAAATAATTTTTTTTGTCAAAATGTCCTTAAAACAATTTTATGCATGTATTCTAATCTAAGTGACACTAAATATCATGAAAATTATCCATTTATGCGCTTTTTTAAAATCATAGTTCTGAACACGTCGGATACCTTAAGCGATAAAAACCCGAGCTTTACAATGCATTGGAATTTAATACAGTCGGACCCCGATTTAACGAACTTATCGGGACCGAAAATTTTTTTCGTTATATCGGGGTTTAAACAAAATATGTTTTTTGCACTTTTTGTAAATTCTATAAGCAATTCAAAACATCTAAAATACTATTAGTTACTACGCACCAGTTAATTCGAATCTTTTTGATTCCCGATTCTGAAGAGTTACTTACGACTCTGTGCAGAATAAAAAATACTGCATCCTTTACATCCTGCAGCATAAAAGAAAGGTTTGTTTTCACAGTTTACAAACAAGGTAAAACATTAGAAAATGTAGCAGATTTGATAGGAGTTTCACTATCAATTTCTGCATTAGAATCGTTATTCAATGATTCCGACAGTTTCCTCAACATCAGTTGCATAGATAGGCAGTCCATCATCAAATGTATCACAACCGTTAAAATCTTAAAGTATCCCCCGAGTTGTGAATTGGGATGGGATAAGAAAGGAATTCCCTGTTCTACTCAAGATTCACTCGATAAGTTACACTCAGGACTCATCTGCACCTGTAAAAATCTCTTTATAATCTTCACCCTTCCCCGTTAAATTTTGCTGCTGACAAGAACATTATTTTCCTGTTCGGGACAAAAAAGACATGTCATTTGAAGAAAAAGTCAATTTTTTCTATCACAAACTAATAAAAATGTTCCTGATGTTGAAATAATTCAGGGTTTGTTATTCATTAAATAGGGTTTTTGTCTTCCTTTTAATCGAGAAGAGAGAAATTCATTAAATCGCGAAATTTATTAAATCGGGGTTCGACTGTATTAGGAAGATCAACTCTTTGCTATAAAGCAAAAAAAAAATGGAAAAATGAAATCCATTTCTTTCTATAAAATTTAAATGTTCGCTTTAACAGATATTATTCTTTAAAAAAAATAATGCCTTCAGTAGTAATTCATTAACTTCGAAACCAAAATAGAAGCTGCTGGCATATATTTAAGAAAATTATGTTGCTTAATCACCACAGTTTCAAAAAAGTAATCGATACTATTTTTAAAAAAGTTTCCAATAGTTTTGTTTGAATTTTTAGCTTAGCCGAGCTGAATAGAACTGAAAGAATTCCGTACATCCGTAACTTGTAGAAATGTACGCAAAATATGTAAAAAAAGAATCCAATAAGCTGATATTCAGTTAAAACAACAATATTCCTTTCAATACTAAAACATTAATCTTTCCCTTAAATAACGAAAATGAACACTTTATTTTTTTGCTTAATTATTTAATTAAAAAATTCCTATAAATAACAGTAAAGCTTTAAGCTCACTGTTTTTTAGCATTTCTTTACGAGCTTCAATTATTTTACATTAAGATTGGAAACATGTAGAAAATATGTTTGGTTTTCTACTTTATTTGCCTTTTTTACTATAAGGAAAGCAGTTAGGGAAAGTGTTGCGTGAAGTGACCCAACTCCATAATGTTTCAACGGACCATTCTTAAAGCATCGACTGGTCATACAATCACCAGGTTTTTTTATCTGTATTTATTGCATTATTATTTAATTGAGAGCATTTTCAAAAGAATTAAGTAGTTTCTTAAAGAAAATTCATGCATGGAGTAAGTTGGAAAAAACTTTGAAACTATACAAATGTATGCATATTTTAACCTGTACTTTTTTTAATTACTTCTTTCAAACAAAAAAATCTCATTATAATATTTATGTAGTATTAATATACGAGTAAAGTTTTAAAATTATAAGTGAAGTGGAGTTTACAAAAAATGTTCTTTTTGTGTTCTTTCTCTTTTGAGGAGTTTCGATTTGAAGTAAACACTTTACCTTTAAGCAATGCTTACAAGCGCTATAGAGTGGACTGCTAAAATATTTCTAATTTATAATAACAATTTAAACAACATAAGAAGCAAGAGGAGTACGTCTATTTTCAAGTAAAAATTGAAAAATCTGTTTCACTAATTTTGTGAAGTGACCTTCAGAACAATGTTATGCATATTTTATTTTAATAATCCTTCAGAATAAAATATTTCTCTACATTATAACTTCATACCGATGCAAGGTAAATGCCTCGTTTTCCCAATTCAAAACCGATTTTAGCCAAATCGTCAAAACCTCCATTTTCTTCAATCTTTCACACTATTCATTTGCGAAATGAATCTAGATTACTTGTATCACTCACTATTACTTTGTTTTAATCTAATGAGTAAAAAAGACATCTTGGCAAAATCTCAAAAGTTACTCGAAATAGGGCACAAAAAGTCCCAAGCAGCCAAGATAGTCAATAAAGCCTTCTCGACTTCTTTGTTATGTTTTGGCCTCAAAATTTACGTAATCACTCGCTTGAATCATGTGATTATGTAAGAAAGACTTCTATACTACAGGAAGTAGAGAAATCTTTCAACATCTTACCATGGAAATTATCCTAAATGTTTTTAAATCAGCGTCCGAAAGAGAATTTATTTCTTAAATAAAAAATTACAATGACAGATATACATTAGTTTTAGAAACTAATTATACTTTTACTGTAAATGCACTATTCCCTATAAGGCAGCGTTTCTCAAGCTGTGGAGCGCACCTCTCTTGGGCGGCGTGATAACCCTATGTTGGGGGAGGGGGGGGCCGCGCCAGGAGAATATAAAAAAGAAAAAAAAAAAATATTAAAAAATAAATATTAATGTACTGAAAGGAAGCAAGCAAGACAAAATACATTATGACAAAATAAAAATAAAATACACATATAAAATGATATAATATACTTAGAAATGTATCAGTATTTCTCACTGTATTTGATAATTAATTTATCAATACTAAGTTAAGAACAAGTTTAATAATATTACTAGTTACTCCCATGGGGTTCTCGTATACAAAATTTAATACTTATCTTAATAATTACAATACGATATTGTAATTATCTTGATAATTACAAAATGAATTTAATTATAAACAGTACAAATGTACAGTTATGGTTAAAGTCGTATTATAACACTTTTATAACTAGAAGGATATTTATATCCGAGTTGTGTAAGTACAAAGTTAAATATAACATAAAACTACGCTTTTAAGCTATAAATATATTTATATGGGAGTTGTGTTATTCTTAAGTACAAAGTTAAATATTACGTAAAACTACGCTTTTTGAAACCGTGATAGTATATACCTGAACTGAAGTGAAATGACTGTTGTGTAGAAAATGCCAGTAGTGGAATACTAATAACAGTTATATATCGCGAATGATTAGAGAGCTTCGAAATCACTGATCTAAACTGGTTTAGTTTTCCACTCACTTAGGATTTTATTGTAGGTTGTCGATTGAAAGTCTGATGTATCACTGCTTAGTTATGACAATTTTGATCGCTAATGAAATAACAAGCACTATGATTAGGGCATCCGAAAAATAAACTGCATAAAGAATATTATCAATTTCTTCGGTGTGGTGTTCGAGTTAACTACAATCTACCAAAGAGAATATATATATATGACTCTTACTTATATCTAAAGCAGAAAATATTGACGTGGTTTGCAAAAAAATTAAAATAATTTTCTTTATAAATTATTGAAAGTACTTTAACACGATTAAAAAACTAATAATGAAGGTTTTGATAAAATTTTATTATGTGTAAAAAATTGAATTTTTTCTTATACAGGAAAAATATTAAAAATTAAAATTGTTTATGCATGAAAAGTTAAAATTTTTTATGCATGGAAAAAGCCTTAAAAATTTTTTGTACATAATAAAATTATGTTAAAACCTTTAATATGGTTTTTTTAATAGGGTTGAAATTTTTCGTAAATATACAGAGAGAAATTTGTTTAAAATTCTTTACATAGAGAAATCTTGTTAAAATTTTCTGCTTTAAATATAAGTAAGAGTCTCTATTTTTCATTGGTAGATTGTATTCTACATGCATTCTTCAAGTATTATTGTAGATTTTTTTTTTACATAAAAGTGTAACTCTCCTTTTTTCATGTATAAAAAATTTAACATGACTCTTATTTACATACACCTTTATAAAAGGAAAAATTTCTGCACTAAAGTAATAGAAATACTGAAAAAAATGGGATTTCAATGGTTTTATCTATTTTCAAAGATTAATTTCAAATACGTAACTCAGTTTTGTAGAAAAACAGTGCTTGTGTGTGTGTGATAAGTAAATGCGAAGACGTTTTAATCTTTTCATCTCGGATTATTCAAGGCGGCGCGATCCGGAATTTTCTTAGGAACACTTAATTTTCCTTTCAGGAAATAAATCTTTTCTTTCTTAAAAGACCAACGTTTCTTCCTGCTATATTATTCCATTCACGTTCCTGATTGACGACTCTTGCATAATACACTGATTGAAATAAACTAAGCATTCTGTAATCTTATATTTAATCTCTCAGAATTTCAAAAATTGACTGGATAAGTTTTTTTTATCCTTTTGGAATGTCCAATGATTTCATTCTTTTTCTACAGTGGACGTTCACATAATAATCATAAGCAATTTGCGTTATTACTTGTGATTACTATTATTGAAATAAATATATTGCACACTCTGCAAATAATAATGAAATATTTACAAGAAAAATACTGCATAATAATTCAGAAAAAGAAAAAAAAATAATGGATAAATGAATTCTTGTAAAAAGGTTATTAGATGAAAAAACACAAAGACTTTTTTAAAAAATCCGTAATTTTGATACAATTTTTTCAATCTTTCGAGAGAACACTAATAATAACGTTTGACACACGCAAAGAGAGTTTCATATGATTATTTTTATAAATGACGAAGTTATTAAATGTTTAATTATAAATTTGAGTATTTTTTGAAAAATCGTTAAAGAAAAAAATAAAAAAAATAAAATAATAAAATAATTAAATATTTCGGCATTTCATATTTTATAAATCACTGATTCTAAAGGACCAAGGTATGGAATTTTGTAGTATATAATTTCGATTCATTACAATGATAAGAAATCCGTACAGAATGATTAAAAAATTATTTTCATAAAAACGCATCGATATTGATCCATTTCAGAAAAAATCGTAAAAAAGGTAAAATATCTTTCTTTTGTAAAAAGAATTATACCGTGTATCGTGACGAAATAAATTATCTTTGCGATTCTGTAGTTAGTTTTTGTCCAATTTCGGTGTGTGAAAAGAAGGATCGTAATTTTAAAAACTGAAAAAGTAGGAACTATTTCTATTTTTCGACAGCAATTTTGCGTATGCTCAGAAGTGTGTAACGCTTTTTTGTTACCACGCTTGAATAAATTTCATTCCTCATACAATTTCCATACTGGGTGTTTTATATGAAAATCGATTCTTAAGGAGCAAACTCCAAAAATTAGAATTTGTAGGTTACCAATTAAGGAAATATCCATATTAATTAATCTCCATGGTAGCTACGTGGTTATGACCATGAATTCATGAGCATGGAACCACTGTGTGTGTGAGAGAGCGAGTTGTATTAAAGAGGCATATTGGTGATGGAATTGCGATTTCGGACCTCAGTTAAAGGACGAGGACGACACCTGAGTTGCATCTACCCCTCCTCTCCTAAATAGCATATCCCATCAACGGGATAATATTGAACCTCGACAGATTTATCATGCATCGGTCTCCGCTACACAGCGGGTCTTCAGCGGCACCATCGCCGTGTAGAATCTCTAGTGTATCACCCAGAAGTTAAATCTGCCCAAACTCAAAATCTTCACATTGGCCGGGTGTAGAAATTCAGCAAAAGGGGTGCGAGTTTGGGTGTCACTCTCTTCTCTTGATCATAAATTAAAATTAGAATGAAAATTATCAAATGAAAACTATCAATATAAATAGTTAAAAAAGGTAACGAGACAATTAACATGCGTATGGCAAATTCAATATTTAAATTATATTTGGAAGTCTTGGAGTATATTGCTAATTAAACTTTTTTTAAAACTGGAAACCTTTAGCATTATTCCTTAGAAAAAAATATTAAAAAACGACTGTGAAAACAAATTTTCACAAATTCTTTTTCTGAAACATATATTAATTAACGAGTTTATGAGCAAATTTTAATATTATACATGCATTTGTGTATTCTGGAGAGGAATGAAGAAGATGGGGAAATCTTCACTTTCCTTTAGCAATACAAACACTTGTAAATATTTACATTTGATGTTGATAACCAATGCGTGTGTTAATCTAAACATTTAGTTTATCGGCGAAAAGGAAAGGGAAAAAAAGAGGAAGTACTTAACGGAGATTGAGGGAAAATTAGGAATCGCAAGAACAAATCCGCGGCTAGACATTTTTTCGCATTTTAAAATCTAAACATTTGTGCGGAATATTACTTAATAGCTCTGCAGCTGATATTTCTTTCAGCGATTTTTTTATGTACATTCCCGAAATCGGAATGCTTTAAAAGTTGTTAAAGGGATTTTTCACATCATAACTTTCAGCTATGTGATACAGAATATAAACTTAAACATTGCAAACATTTATAAACGTAAATCGATGAAAATTAATCTGTATTAATATTTATTTCTTTACGGAAAAATATTTATCTCGACCGGTTTATTTTTATTTACAGTACTGTGTGGTGTTTACGTCCCCCATCGCAAACATACCACATTACAAGATAACTCTCGAAATTGGCAACCCCGATTTCACACGTGTCGTAGGTGCTAAACTAGCGACCAAGTGCTTCATTTTATATTTCTCTGATTGCCGCCATTTTAAGCCTAACTGTTCGTTCATATGCCAGGTTTGAATATTAAAATGCGAATTCTATAAATTCATAAAGTTTAATGTTGAAATTTAGGAGAGTAAAGTAAAAAAAAAATGATAATAATATGAATTAGTTATTTTTTCTTTTATTGACTATTATTTATTTTTACTGTTTATTTTTTAGTATTTTTCAACTACGGACTCCATATTCCTGTGTTAGCGTATTCTATTTTTAGAATTAGTGAATATTAACATCGCACTATTCAGCAATTCGAGGACTTTTTGGCCACGGACTTCGTAAGTTTGAAACATGGTCAAGTGACGAGGATGACACCTCAGCTGGCATCTCTCTCCATCTTCCACACCACACAAACGGCAGGACGTTTGAGCTCTCGACAGATTTAACATGCATCGCTCCCTTACACGGCGGGTACTAGGCGAAAACTCATAACATCATTCCATCGCCCCCCCCCCTCACTTTTATGTATCAGCTTAATATCGCGGATCCCCCCCCACCAAGAATTTCAACATCTCTCCCTGATTCAAGACATGGCTGAAAGATTTAAAGATTCCTCAATAATTATTCTCATGTGCGTTTCTACTACTTTTTGAAAACATTGCATTGTAGTAATGGCTATGTAGTTGCAAACAATTAAACTGAATATCCTTGATTGATATACATGTCCTTTTAAAGTTTTTTTCATTTGGGGAGGGGCAATTTAGTGATCTAGTCTAGGATGATATTTCTTTCAATTGTTCCCCCAGGTCCTTCAGATTCTGTGAAAGAAGGAAATATTAAAATTAAATGAGAGCGCGTAGTATAAGAACCGTAGCTGTAGAGCGTTTAAAAATTAAAATTGAACTTTAAGATAATTTCATGCATTTTGGCAGATTTGTCTTTGCAGACACGGCAAGTCCCTTAGTGTGGGAGTCATTTCATTGGTGACACCAGTTAGTGGCGGCTCCACAACTAAATTTTTGACGCTTGAATTTATTCAATCTATGCTCTAGTCGGATGCTAAATATCGTAGTATTAAAGCCAAATGGATACTCAAGGAATCTTTTGCATGCCACATAATATGATATGCGTGCCTACGATTTTTGCATCCAAAAATCTATCGACACCAGCTGGGGGCGAACCCGCAACCTTCAGCTTACGAGACATACACGCACTTCTAAGCCACAAAGCCGACACTCTAACGGGAATAAAATAATGTATTCCTACAAGTTAGAAACTCGCAATATTTAGAGTCAGTTATACTACGTCTGAAGAAATTTTGAAGTAATCACATAGAAAAATTAATATGGGTGGGGGGCTAATATTCAATGCAAAATTCATATAAAAATAAAGTTCCTAGTGAATATATATGTATGCCAGTGCTTCTCAAACTTTCAATATTTGCGACCCAATATTCATTCATAATTTTCATCACCCCCCTCCATACAATAACAATATAGTTAATTCCTTAATACTATGTTTTGACACTAAAGCTACAATACGACTTTAACCTCTTAAGTGCCACCGGAGTATATAAACGAATCGTTCAACCAAAGCGTGAATTGCCCCTAGTGTATATATGTCTTTCCGAAGTACGATCTTTTCTGCGCACTGCTGTTCATAAAGTTATTCCGAAGGCTTTGGAATACAATAAAAGGACTTTGATAGTGTTTGCGAAGGGTTTACTTATTTCATAGAAGGTTTTACTTGTTTATGTCTTTCCATCCCTTCCCCAGTATATCACATACGCGAGCCTACGTGGAAAACAGTGGCATTGGGGAGCGAACGGCGTAAATTTTAATCGGCAGTTAAGAAATTAATTAAAAACCATACAAATTATCAAGATAAGTGTTAATTTTGTACAAATTTTATATATGAGAAGCCCATGGGGTCACTGGTAATTACAAATTTATTCTTAACTTATAGTATTGTTAATGTAATTACAAAATACCGTAAAATCCGGCGTATAACGCGCACTTTGAACACAAAAAATGAGATCGAAATAAAAGGGTGCGCGTTATACGCCGGGTATAAAAACGACAGCTTTAAAAAAAACAAAAGAGATGAGCATAAAAATTTTTTACTTTTACACATATCGAAATACTGTTTATTTAAAAGAAATGATATACCTTATGAACTAAAAGAGTTCAAGTTCTAGAAATATACTACTATTTCAAAAGGCTGGCATAATATCTCGAATAAATGACTTCAGAACTTAAGAACGTTGTATACTAAAATTTTAGATTTCTTCCTAAAAAGCAGGGTGCGCGTTATACGGCGAACATACCTGAAAATAAAAAAATGCAGCTTGAAAGTATGGGTGCGCGTTATACGCCGGATTTTACGGTACATTGTGCAGTACTGATACATTTATGAGTGTATTATATCAGTGCAAATGTGTATTTTATATTTTATTATGACGGAATGTATTTTGCTTACTTTCAGTAAATTAATAATTTTTTTAAGTAATCTTTTGTTTTCAACTTTTCAATATGCTCGCGCTCCTCGTGTAGCGTTATCACGCACCCCTAGAGATGCGCACCACTTATTTTGAGAAGCGCTTATGTATGTTTAAACATTAGTTTTAGATCACCTCTTTGTTTTGAATATGATAGCGGTTACTCTGAAATTAAAAGTCTAGCAGGAAACTGAAAATTTTTCAGAATCACACACGAATTGACGAAATTGAAGCTCGGAAAATTGTTTATATCCCTACACACGTGATTGATAATATCTTGTGAATGTGGCGAAAGAATAAATCCATCAACGTAGAAGGAAACAGACAGTGATCCATTCTTGAAATGGTTTTTCGGTAAGAAAAAGATTTTTCCAAACAAGTTTCGATTTTTACAGAAATTTTTTTTATTTATATGACAAACTTTAATCCGGAATTTTACCCAATTGTATTGTTATTACAAGAACTATTGCATTGTTCAGTATTATCGTTTCAAATGTGTGTATTTTGATTAAAAAATTTTCTTAATTTTTACATGGTAAATTCTTAAAAATAAATATACGATTTATATTGCTGTTTTAATTGTTTGTTAGAATCACACTTTGAAGCCACACTTGGGCTATGTAATTAATATTGCTTTAAGATTCTGTTTGGTTTCTTTTCATCAAGAGTTTTTGATTTAAATTACACATTATGAAAAACAAATACGAAAATTTTTTTTAAAAGAGACCCTTGCATGGTTTTAGATAAAAAAAATTTTATCGAAAAAGGGGAACAAACAAACTCTGAAACTGGATCTTTTCATTGTGAAATCTACATTTATAACAAACAGTTCACCGAATAATGAAATCGGTAACAAATAATGCCAAATAAATTTGAAAATCGTGTTAATTACAATCCGATTGTTTTTAAAGGTACTCTCTGGTACACGAAATGTAACTGGATAATTTTTAACCAGTTCTGCTGACCCTAGAACAGTGATCCGCAACCCCCGGTCCGCGGATCAAATGGTGCCGGGCCGCCTAAAGAGCATTAAACTATTTCCATTTTATTTAAAGTGGTACATTTCTCTCGGATTTGCGCAACTTTCCACGGAAATCACTTTATATTCCACGTTAAATCATTTTTATTCATTTTTGGTGTAACTATATTTATTCTGAAGGCATATTTATATAAATGTAACTAAATTAAAATTTTTAAACCAAAACAATCTAAAATATAAACAATCAACGTGTCCCATCCTCAACGGGCCGCGGTAAAATTATCAAACGTTGACCGGTCCGCAGTGGTAAAAAGGTTGTGGAGCACTGCCCTAAAGTATCTCCAAATTCTGAGCTATGTAAAACGACGAAGACATTTTTTACCTCCTTTTCCTCCCTCCCTTCTTTCCTTACAGCACGGGAAGGTTTTTGGTTGAATTAAGACTTATACATAGTATTCATTTTATAGTTATTTTTTTATTACATCATATAATTTTATACTTATTATTATCGTATTAATTATATTGTATATTTTTTATAGTTATTGATTGATTTACGTGTAATTAAAAGCACAACTAGATAGTGATAGCTTGGTGATGTATCACTTTGCCCACGTTCGTGGGCAAATCCCCTTACTTGCTCTGAAACTAAACTGCAATCTAAAACACGAAACGTCGTACATCATACATATCTGTATACGAAATGCTATTCGAGCAGTTTTGTCCAAGAAAATAACAAAACATTCTGATACCCTTTGGTAAACTAGGGCCTGCACAATCTTACATCCCATAAGTGTTTCAGACCTCAATTCTATTTAAAATGTAACATTTGTAGTTTCTCATTGATCATGTTATACATAATTGAGATATTTTATGAAATTTGGTTGGTTGTTTTATTTAATTGTTCAATTACCATTGAAATAAGAAGAAACACGTATACTATTTGTCGCATACTTTGCAAATTCAAACAAGTCATCGTGAAGTGAAAAGGAAGACCCACAAGTTAGCAAACTACCTAGGACATATGACTTTGCATCTTTCGAGGCCCATCAGCCCCATTACACGATGGGTCTTCAGTGACAACGAGACTCGAACCTACGTCTCGACTGAAACACTGGACATGAGTGCTTGATTATAACCACAGTTTCCCTTTATTCTCA
>BMAV01013807.1:50339-90394 GCA_019973955.1 Trichonephila inaurata madagascariensis | reverse complement strand
AGTATGATTAGTATTTCGACATCTGACACACTGCATAAAGCATTTCAGTGGATTTCAAAATCGGAAAGCGCTTTGTAAGGTTAGAGTTTGCACAGAATATCGTATTTTGCCTCAGACAATAATAATAAGAAATGCTTATCAGCAAGTGTCGGAATTCGACAGAGCTATCGAAAACGTGGATTATCGTTTTGTGATATCACCCGTCTCATTGGTGGAAATCCAATCACTGTCATACGAATATGGAATCAATGGGTAGCTGAGGGTCATACTAAACGGCATGCATTATCTCAACGCCCTTCCATAACTACCTCCCTAGAGGATAGATATATTGTGAGATCAGCCCAATAAAACTGTACAACCACAACTCTATTACTTAATAAATGGGCGAATTTGCAGCACGTACGGTGCAACGAAGTTTGCAAAAGCGTGGGCTGTCAGCACTGTGATCATTACTTCAGCTTTTTTTTCCCTTGACAATGCAACATAGACTTGCAGCATATCAACATTGGAAAAATATTCCAAATTATTACAGAACAATTTCTATATATCAATACTGTTTAGAATCCAGAACTAAAAAATTGATTCCTAACACATATTCTTTATTTAGTAGACACAGCTAAGTTATGGGAGAAAATATTTTAAGGTATCCGACTACCCTAAAATTGTGAATTTTGTCAATAATTGACAATTTTTTTTACGGTTTTATTTTATATAGGCCATCTTATTAGCTTTATAAAAATACCACGTTTATTATTTTCCATTCACCATAACAAAAACTACAAGTGTTTTAATAAAAGCAAATGTCACTCTACTTTAAGGTATCCGACTACGTTCGGAACCGTGATTTTGCAAAAGCGTATAAATGGATAATATTTATGATATTGAGTGTCACTTCGATTAGAAAATGTATATAAAATTGATTTAAGAATAATATTACAATAAAAAATTATTTAAGTACAATATTTTGACAAAAAATGAGCTTAGAATGACCCATTTTCAAAATATTCTCCTTTTGCGAAAAATGCTTCTATTATAATACTATTTTGCATGTATATAGCTCAGACCTTTCTACAGAGGCTAAACTAGAATTTTTGAAATATATAACTTAGAAGTAGGTTTTTCCATATTTTACGACAAAAGAGGGGAGCAATTTTAAGGAAAAAACGCCGATAATTAAATATATTTCAATGGGTGTTAACTCTGAAAATAACGGGAATTTTTCAAAACTCCTAGTTGAGACTCTCTGGAGAAGTTTTTACTTTATATAAGCGCTCGAAGTATTATTATTTTAGAAGCATTTTTTTATAAAAGGAGAACATATTGAAAAAAGATTATTCTAAGTTCATTTTTTGCCGAAATATTGTATTTAAATAATTTTTTTTTTTGTCAAAATGTGTCCTTAAAACAATTTTATACATGTATTCTAATCTAAGTGACACTAAATATCATGAAAATGATCCATTTATGCGCTTTGTTAAAATCACGGTTCCGAACGTAGACGGATACCTTAAGCGAAATGTCTTACTTTAAAATACTTTTTACTCGAAATGTCTTTTTTTTGAAAATGCCCAAACGGGCACAGCGATTGCTCAAAAAGTTTTGAAAGTAATTAACTAAAATATTTTGTGTATGTTCTGTATAATAGTAGTTTTAACCTTCTGATTTATCAATCATTGTTTTATTACAAAAGTTACAGTCCCTTTTGTGAATATAATCACTGTTTTTTTTTCAATTTTATGTAATAATTAAGATAAAGTGCTCTGGGTTTCGTAAAAACTACAATACCTCTTATCCTGAAGAGGTCATTTTAAAAATGAATAGTAAAGCAACACATTAAAATTGAAAATTCGTTCATGAACTTTTTGTACAAAATGGGCCCCTTTTATGTAATTTTTTGTAAATGTTTTCCAATTAAAGTAATAATAATTTCTTTTTCTCTACTTAATTTTAATATCTTTTTCTTAAAATGTACTAAATAAATCTAAAAACCACAAAAAATCCCCCCAAATCTCATTTTTTTTTAAAAAAAAGTTGTCGCACATAGTCGGATACCTTGAACTTGAGTAGTTAATGCCAGTACTTCTTTCTCTCTATGAGCGAATGAGTGCTTATTTACATTGCACTCTGAAACAATATGAGGGGTATTGGTGACGGATCTCGTTATTTTGAACCATGGCTAATGACGAGCGCTGAGCCGGTACTCCACTCCCTAAACTTCCACACCAGCCAACGGAAGGACTTTGAACCTTGGCATATTTAACGAGCCCAAGTCCCTCTTCAAGACGTATTTTCACTGATCGCAAGCTTTTGACAATGACCACTAGGCTACCGTGGCTTCATTTCTTTCTCAGAATTAATCATGCTTATTAATTATTCCTATTTTTTTGAACTAATACCAAGTTTTGACTAAACGAGAAATAAACAAATGTTTATTGCTCGTTATTTAACCAGTTATTTTCAATATTCTCAAAACATTATTCAAGAATTCAAGAACTTTAACCTCAAAATGGAATTTTGTATTTTAAAATTTGTGTGTGTAAATCCAAAACTGGCACGCATTTTTTCTTTAAGGTGTCTCAGGAGTGTTAAATTTCTCTTGAGGGCTGAAAATATAAACAATGTTCAAACAGGCATATTCTTTTAAATTTAAATTAAATAATTCGAATCTCTTGCACATTATTTATAAGGGAATGAGGTTTCAGAAAAGTGTAAA
The DNA here is from genome assembly GCA_019973955.1 of Trichonephila inaurata madagascariensis. Lineage (NCBI taxonomy): Eukaryota > Metazoa > Arthropoda > Arachnida > Araneae > Nephilidae > Trichonephila > Trichonephila inaurata. The sequence continues at coordinate 87,681 of BMAV01013807.1, read as the reverse complement.
ATGTTTAAAATATAATCATAATTTAAAAAATTATAAGCATACTAAAATAAGAAAAAATTCCATAAGAAATATTATTTAAGTTTTACTATACTCATACTATTTTCTAAAATAGTAGCTTTAATTACTAGCTATAAGTTGATTTATAAAATTACATGTATCCTTATTACACTGTAGTATTTTTATATAAATAGAATAATAAATTATATTTTTTAAAAAATAAAAAAGTTACATTTTTAAATTTTTTAAAAAAAATTTCAATATTTTTCAAATATTTTGAAATATAAAAGATATATTATTCTTAAATGATGTATTAAAGAGTATGATAATTAAAGAGTATGATGCATTTTATAATTCACTAAAGTTTAATACATCAGAGACTACTATTTTAGAAAATAGCGTGCACAACGTAAAAATTACTTAATATTTATTACAGAATTTTCATATGTTTATAATTTTTAAAATTATGATTATATTCCAAACATTTTGTAGTTTTTTGAAGCCACAATCCCTTGTAAATAATATGTGAAAGATTCGAATTATTGAATTTAAATTTAAAAGAATTATACCTGTTTGAAAATTCTTTAAATTGTAACCCCTCGAGACAAAATTAACATCCCTGAGACTTCTTAAAAATTTAAAATGTCATCATTGATAAATATTTATAGGTATTGTTCCTTAGAATCTACTGATGATACTTTTTTAAGAGATTGTATGAAATATATAAAATACAACAGAAATAAATTATAATACAACTTCATAATACAGTTATTAAAACAATTTGTGTAAATATGTACATACTAAGTAATTTTTTAAAGATTTAAACATCTCATTATATGAAATTTTAGAAATGATAAAAGCCTTAATTTATAATGAATAAATAAATTTTAGCTTACTTTATCTTCATTTTTACATACACATCTGCCCTAAAAAATTATTGCAGTGATTATACATTGGGTACGAATATGAAATAAAGCAAAGCATCTAATAGTCTTATTTTTTTGCTCGATGTGAAGAAAGCACATTTTAATACATAAATTAACTATTTTAATCAATCACTTAAAGATGGAATAATTCAATATTTTTAGGGCTACACTGAAAAGGATGCAAAAATAATTAAAAAGAAGTATTTATTTATAAAGAAACGATAAAAATATTGACTTACCTGCTCAATTATTTACTGCTTTTGTGGGCCTAAAGAGAATTAAATAAAAGTTATAAATGACGTATAGATAAAAAAAAATCAGCACCAATACTTAATTTAAAATATTAAAACACTCTACATACATTTTTTTAAAATGAAATGTAGTTAGCACAATTAAAAGAAGTTTCAAGAAGCTCAAAGTAAGATAAGAACACCTTCACCTTCATGTTTCACTGTTCCAATTAGATTCTTGGAAATAAATTTCACAAAATTTAACATTGACAAAAAGTTGGTTGGGATGACAGAAAATTCAAAATTTTGGGTTCCGATGGGCATATAATAATTTGAAGACAAAAGGAGGAACTTAAATCCAAGAATTTAGTTGGAATAAGAACACCTCTATTTTCCTGTCCCAGTGTGGAGGTTGAAGTGTTCTTGCGTTAGAGTGTAAACCGGCTTTAGGATTAGGTTATTTGGTATTTTTTTGATGGTGTCGTGAATCATTAACTCTATTTAAATATTTTAATGAACAATTTTAAATTAACCGCTCAAAAGTTGGATAGTGGAGGTGACTTAATTTTTTAACGAGATAAACATGTTGTTCTCAAAGTACGCTTATGGATTCTTTATGTCTCCAAATTCTGAAAATATCTCCTAAATCACCTGATTTAAGCCCAATAGGACATATTTAGTGATAATTTGAATTAAAAAAAAAAGAAAGCATTACATATAAAAACACAACGTGAAGTAAAAACAATAATTACAGCAGAAGAGAGGAATATCAATGCAAAAATTACAAAAAAAAAAAAAAAAAAAAACGATGAAATCTATACTAAGACGTTTAAAAGTTGCTGTTGGCTCTAAAAGATACTCTACAAAGTACTAAATTAAGAAAAAAAACAAAACAAAACTTAAAGCTATGTTGAGATTTTTTTTAAGTGTACGAAGACTTTTGTGACGTAATTTTTTAGTAGTTTTTTATTATCAATTTTTTAAAATAATAGTTATACTATGTTTTTTAAAAATTGATTATGTTATTCGAATAAGAACAAGTTGCAAATAATATAAAAAAATTGCAATTACAATATATTTACTTTTATTAGTTGAAAACATTTAATTTTATAGAAAATTGTAAGTGTACGAACACACTTTTCAAGCTTAAATGTCAACAGTCAAAGTTTAAATCTTAACTGTTTGCTTAAAATTTTGCTGATACATTTTAAACATATTTAAAAACAGAAGATATGTTAAAAAAGCTTGTAATTTTATCTCTGAAAAACTCACAGAATTTTCTTGGTCCCTCTGAAATAAACGAAAATAAAACATTTGAATACTAAATTAATTACATCACTAGACTAACCAAAATTTAGGCTAATATATAAAAAAAAAATATGTTTTAATAAACATAATACTACAGATTCTACAGAAAATTGTAATGTGTGATCCCTGGAAATTCAAAATTTACATTAACAAAATTCAATTTTTGAATTTCTAGAACATTATTTAATATTCCTTATTATGCTATCATAAATAAAAATATATCTAAACGTATGTGAAATTTAAAATCATACTTGTTGAGTATAAAAAAGACTTTTTGAAATATAATATAATATCTAGAGTTTAAATACTTAAATTTCCTCTCTTAAATATAGTATGATACACAATTCATTCAGGTGTATTTAAAATTAATAAAACTGTGATTCAGATCAAATTTTTGGTAAGTCAGATAGCTTTAAATTCTATTGCTTGAAAATTACATAACTAAACAGTCATGTTCGAAAATTATTATAAACAGAAAAAAAAAGAGAAAAATACATACCGGCCATATAATATCCTAGAACAGAAAAAAACAAACAAATAAATTATTAAAAAATGTAGCAAATATAGATTGATATATTATAAAAGATAGTTTTATTATGATTTTATGATAATTTAACCTTTACTTTAAATACGAAAAAGAGAAATAAAAATCAATTAATATGGTGTGATGATGTTTAGTAGTTTATATAACACAGAGTTAAAAAAATTTTTAGATTGTGAATTGTGATTTATTTAAAGTATTTGAAATATACTTACGAAGCAGAAGGATATCTACAAAAGAATAAATTATTTTTTAAATAATTAAAAAAAAATTTAAAACAAATGTATAAAATACAGGAGGCAATTTAAATCAATTGCCGATCTAGAAAACTTAATAAATTATCGTAAAAAGTAAGCATTAATAATCTTCAAAAATTAAATTTACGGAAAATATTTTTGATATTTTTTATTAAATGCTAAGGTTCTTAAAAATGTATTTGTATCCTGATTTAAATTTCGTTATTTGGTTAAAATTACACTTTGAAAATGTCAAAAAACAGTATTTATGTCATATATTTAGTGTGTGTGTGTTAAATGTTCTTCTCTTTTTTTTGCAGTAGAAATTTTTAGAGATTTTTTTATTAATTATTACAAATAATAAAGAAAATCAGATCATATCGAAATGAGCAATGCATTAGTTTTGGATCACTTCATTTTTTGACTAGAAAATCGTAATTTTGGAGTGTTAATAATGACGTTTTTATTATTAATATCAAAAAATGTAACAAACCATTATTTGAAATGCGACCTCTAGCGGACAGTTCCAGAAACCGTCAGTCGAAGGGTTGCTGTCGGACCATGAACATCATGTAGAACCCAACTTATGTTCCCATTTGTTATTGTAATGCTAAATATGGTAGTTTCCGTACTTGTTTTTATTGTAGCTCTGACTGTTAATGTTCTTCAGTGTTTGTCACAGTAATATTTAATTGTTATATTAAACCACAGGGGTTCTTAACCTTGTTCCCCATCTGGGCACATCTAACAGGAAATTGTTGGCGGGTGCAGTTAAAAAACACACACACAATGATTCTTAATATTTCTTAATTTTATTGCAATCATAAGCATCGTAAACAATGTCCTACACTATAAAAAAGGTAACAAAAAATTCAAAATAGTTACATTTAATGCGATTTTTGGCATTGCATATTATCCACTAATTTTTTGAAGTCAGATGTATAGGATGATATTCCCAATATTATAACATCTTTGAGATTGATTGATTGAATATTAACGTCGCACTGTTCAGCTACACGAGGGCTTTTGGAGACGGACCACGTAATTTTCAACCATGGTCAAGTGTGACGTGGATGACACCTGAGCTGGCACCCCCTCTCCTAACTACCACACCACACCAACGGGAGGACGTTTCAGCTCTCTACAGATTTAACGTTCATCGCTGCCCTACACGGCTTGTCTTTAGTGGTACTGGGCTCGAACTCGTGACAAGGCATGCCACGATCCGATACCTATACCTATACCATTCGGCTACCGCGGCCATAGCATCTTTGAGATTGCTATCGTTAAATCGAGATCTGATTGTTTATTTAATCGCGTTCATTGCTAAAAACAACAATTCATATAAATATGTGGAACCAAACCATGATTTTAATTTGTGTTCCTTTTTTCAAAAGAGGATAATTTTTTTTATATCTTCGACTGGATTCCAAATATTTTCTTTAAGTCCTTACGATTTTAATAAAATATCAATCTAAATGTTTAAAATCTCATCTTCGATTGAAGATGGTTCTCCTGAATAATTTTCCTCATAGAATTTGCAGCTTCAGGATTATTAATTTGAGAATAGAATAAGCTTAGAAAAAAAGAAACCACTGGCTCACTAATCAAAAATTGCTGGAATCCTCCCTCCCTATTTTTTTTGAAGGTGACCAATAAATTAATTTGGGTCGAACGAAGTGGACAGTCACGGACGCACAAAAACAGCTTCACGGCCAACATTGGCACCCGCGAGTGCTGGGTTAAGACTTTTAACTCTTTAACCAAAGATGTTTGCAGTCTGAGGTATAAGCATAGCTGACAACAATTTAAATAACTGCAAAATTAGATGTGAAGGTTTATCTTAGTATTGTTTCAATATTTCAATGATTGAGAAGTCAATATTAAAATTATATTTTATTAAAGTTATTTCTTTTTTTTTTGGAAATTTTAAATGTGAAAATGTTGAATAATTGATAGTTTCCATAAAGAACTGCAAAAATTAAAGAGTTTAATTTTTATTCTAAGCAACTTTTATTACTCATTTATTGGACTCGCTTAAGTTTGGATATATTCATTAAGTGTTAGAGAAATGTTACATTATTTGTATATAACACAAAAAATTAGATTAATATGAATAAAGGTTTGCGATGTGCACTTCATAAAGCTGTAATTTAGGAGATAATATAATATTTTTCAGCTATTAAAATTTTTATATTCTTTCACCTATTTTGGAAAAAAAATATATATTTTTTTTACAGCAAACTATAGGAGGGGATTCCCTATTCACTTGACGGCAGACCAATCCCTATCGTACAAATTATACAACTGTTTATACTCCTTGCTCAAATTGTAAAGCTGTAATTTATATGTATTATGTATTCCTAAAGTATTAGTAGCCAAGAATAAATTTATTTTTATATTCCGGCGCCATATGTTCTAATCTTAGATACTTCAAAAATTTATTGCAGCCTCAGCTCTCATTTATAGTGAGAAAGATTTTATTTTAGTATAAAAGTATTTTTCACTCGTTTAATGGTTAGCACAATAACATTAGATGCATTTGAAATTTTGACGTTTCCGTAAATGCACTATTATGTACATTCGCGCCTTTTTGGTTTATTTTTTTCATTTTCTTGGCCATTCTTCTAATTTTTAATGAACGAATGAATTATAAGTGTTATGATGAACCAAAAAAATCTGTGTGAAATGTAAACAGCTCTTTTTCTTAATAAAAAAACAAAAACAATAAAAATATAGTTTTAAAGACAGGGAAAAAGAGCCATACTTACCAACAGGGGGAACTGTTTAAAAAAAAATAAACAAATAAACGTATTTAAAGTATTACAGCTTATAAAAACTAGTACTATTATTTGAAATACAATTTTAAGAACTAATAAATACGCTTCTATTCATTTGGGTATGCAATCTAATTATTAGTTATGGTCTTTTCGACAACAACTAAGCTTCCCATAGCCACCCATGAGTACATATCTCAAAGCATAATACCACCCTCAACAGTCTGTTTATTATCCACTGTACATGGGAAGAGCAACTATTTGCTTGTAAGACAGTGCGCTCTGACACCACCATCAATGTGATGAATGGGAAATCATGATTGATCCGATCAAGCAACTCTTTTCCAATTATCCATGGTCCAATCTCGATGTCCCTCGGCTCACCGTAGCGTAGTTGACAACAACTTGGTCAACAGAGGCACACGAGGTGGACGTTTGTTGTGCAGTCACGTATTCAACTGTGTCTGCTGAACTGTGTGTTCCGAAACACTTGGATCTGCATTGAGCTGTCAGTTAACCCACAGTCTGGCGCCAATTTCACTTTAATAAGTGGGAAAGTGACATCCTTTTTCTTTGATGATCAACAGTTTGGCCTCTACTGCTGGTTCCACCGTCATTTATCCACTTTACACAAAACTAAAAAGGGCAGTTCGAGAACAACCTACTAGTCATGCTGTTTTGAAGATGCTCGTTCCAAGTCTTTGGGCTATTACAACCTGCCCTCTATCAAATTCGTTCACAGCAGCCTTTCCCATCTCTCGCAAAAGAAAGTTTTCCCAGCCAAATACTGCAATTGTTATACATCTATATTAGGTTTGGTGTCGTTGGAACGTTTTTCCGTTGACGTTGCTCTTATTCAGATGTAGGGTCTAGTTGAAGTTTTTTTTTTTTTTTTTTTGAATCGCGAATGGGGATTTTTTGAGAATGTCTTAGTTAGACTCTCTGTGGAATGAATGCATAATCAACTAGTATAGTTAGCTTAAGCTGCCATCTAGTGTTCAATTCCTGCGCAAGCTGTTGAGACAAAAGGAATTCCGATTCAGACCAGCCGTTAAGGGCTTTTATTCCTGTCCTTTGTTGTTTGTGACTTGCAGAAGGAGGAGCCGCTTCACCTTCTCCAGAAGCAGTTGAATGCCATTTTCCATGTCATCCAGACGAGTTGATTGAAAAAATGTGGTCTTTCTCATAATGTTTTGGTTCGACGGTGTATATCTTGTCCTAATAATCATTTTAAATGCTCTTTGTGCTGTTCTAAATACTATATGGAACAGCGCATCTTTTACATGGAAAAAAATCTAACGGAAATGTGTAGCTTACAGCTTCGCAAAAAGAAAACAAAATACCAAGTGTCGAGGGAGCCAAAGACGCGAATAAGTACGAAGGTCGAGCAGGGGATTAGTAAATATAATCTTGGGTTTCGGTAAAAAGTACAAGTTGTCGTCTTTCTCCCTACAGCAAGTGTAAAAAAAAATATACCATAATAATAATAGTGATGAATAATTTATCTGCCGGAGCATTATTAAATTCTGGGTCTATTTGTTGTTTTATCTCTGAAGGAGTTGTATTTTTGATTAAAAAAAAAAACGCCTGTATGTGTCATTCACGTTTCTTCAGCAATGTTTATATCTTGTTGTTGTTACTGATGCCACCTGATCGTCAAAGGCCAGATTGAGGCCCACGAAATTCATCATGGCAAAGGGCTTAGTGACGCCTGTCGTTAGCCGTATGTTTGAGCACCATACAGGTGACAGTACGATTTGGGTCGTTTCTCTCCATTTTTGAGGGAGGACACCGGGGGGGGGGTCATGGGCCTCCCACCTCTCTACTCCTTTCACCAACCACACGAGAGGACTTGCGGCTCGACGGCTATTTAGAGTACCCCCATGCCGCAAAGGTACTATACATTTGCAAACATCCATGTCTTCTTCGGGGTTCGAACCCAGTCCCTACGGCACCGCAGTCAGCGTCGCTAACCACTATACCGGTTAGGCGACTGTTTATATCTTTATTATGGAATAAAACCAACGAAACAAAGCTTATGAATTTATTAAACTCGTGTAGGAATATCATAAAAACTTTTAAAATTAAACGTTTATTATTGTATGTAATGTGAATGTATAAATATAACAATACAAAAAACTTACCTCCAGTTAAATGTCCTCCTGTGAAACAGAAAAGTTAGTAAATTAAAAAAAAATTCAAATTATAGAACTGATAAAAGATTTTTATGATATGTGTAATTTATAATATCAGTATATAAATAATTTATTAACGATGTATTATTTTTCGAACTGTTTTGTAGCATGATTTTTAATCTACAAAGTTTTAAGAAAAATTGTCGAATATGCAAGTTTATTAATGAGGCTTCCTAAAAAGTTATTTTTAAAACGTTTTGAACTTGATTCGACAAATAAATACACATTTTGTCCAATACATATTATTTACTAAAAAAATCTTAAATAACACTTTTAAACTGAAATGTACTCACCGACAGCGAAATAATCTGAAAGAAATTGTATGTTAGTAAAATAACTCTTCAATAAAATGGATTTTACATAAACCCTTTTAATGGATAAATAATGGATTTTACCCTTTTTAAGTAATACTCTGAGAATAGGCTAAAATACGCTCATTTAGCATCTTACAAATTTCCCTAATATAAATACAGTCGAGCCTCCATATAACGAACCTCTATATTGCAAATTTTTCTATATAGCGAACTTTTTCCTGGGACCTTGAACATTTCCCGATTTTCTTCGTAAAATAACCTCTCTATAGCGAAGAGCATTTTCTATATAACGAAATTTTTCTTTTGAGATTCAATTTTTTTTCCTCCCTATTTTAAAGTATTTCTGAACATTTCAAGTTATTCCCTCTTTTAACACATTTTAAGGTGGTCATAAATCTTTTATTAGATCCTAACTCGCCGAGAGAAATAGAGTTCTAGTCATTTCATCCAAGAAAAACAACTTTTAACCCCCATTGTCCCGTTCACTAGAAACATCTTCGATATTCCCCTTCACACTCAGTGGAGTTGTCCCGTGTTCTAGTAATAAAATAATGTATGTTTAATATTACTTGTATGCTTTAAATTAGAAAATGTCCTTAAAATTCCTTAATTTTAATATAAAATTATTTTTTTTGTAATTAAAAATATAGAGTATTCTTTGAAATTCTTTTTTCTTGTTTTCCTTGCAGTTTTTCTTTCTATCTTTTTTTTAATGGGTAAGATATATAGAATAAACAAATATTAATTTTAAAAAAGGCGTGAATAATTATTTTTTTTAATACATCGTGTTTATGAATTTAAAATTTGTTGTATGGGTTTTTTTAAAGTATATTAAAAGATGAACCTCTAAATAAGGAATTTTCCATATAATGAACTTTTTTCCGGTATTTAGGGATTTCGTTATATGAAGGTCCGACTGTATTTATATTTTTTCAGTTATTCATTTGAATAGTTTAATAAAAGGAGTTTAATTCTCTCTCTTAAATTTAAAATGATTTGATTTACCTATGACTGAGAGGTATGTTTGAGCATGATAACTACTACTCACACTCTCAGATATTTGGGTGCAACTTTTTTTTTAATGGGCTGCATACTGGCAACAATGCAAAAAAATTCAATGCAACAGAGGCTCAACTAGAATTTTTGAAATATATCACTTAGAAGTAGGTTTATCCATGTTTTACGACAACAGAGGGAAGAAATTTTAAGAAAAAAACGACGATAATTATTTCAATTGGTTGTAACTCTGAAAATAATGCGAATTTTTCAAACATCATAGTTGAGCCTCTGTACAGAGGTCTGAGCTATATACATGCAAATTATTATTATAATAGAAGCATTTTTCACAAAAGGAGAACATTTTGAAAAAAGGTTATTTTAAGTTAATTTTTTGCCGAAATATTGTATTTAAATAATTTTTTGGGTCAAAATGTCCTTAAAACCATTCTATACATGTATTCTAATCTAAGTGACACTGAATATCATGAAAATTATCCATTTATGAGGTTTTTTAAAATCATGGTTCCGGACGTAGTTGGATATCTTAATTTACACAACTTCGTAGTTGTAGATTGCTTTCCTCTGTGTGAACTATTGTGGTGTGTATATTTGAGAAAACTATTCTACTCTGATTATATTATTATTATTTTATTTTTTGTGGAACTGAAATATATAATGAGTAGATGATCAAAATAGAGTTTATATTCATATGTTATTATGTAGAGTTTATATCCTGTTTTGCATTTTCCCATTTTTTATATAAATAATAATTAAAACACATACTTACTGTACATCATGTTGACTGAAAAAGTACGAAAATAGAATTTTATAATTGATATTCATAACTCATTTATACAATAATTTTAACAAAAGTATTATTAAAGAAGGAAATTCATATTTATAAACTTAAATCCTATTACTTAGATCATATTAAAATATTTTATATTTTAAAATGAGAAAATTATACCTATTTAATCATTACTAACGTACATTGTTTGGTTAAATATTATCTTCATTAGAGTACTAAAATATCTTTAAGCAAGGAAAATTCCCGTAGATCCTATTTTAGCCCACCCCACGTTTTTGAACCTTTTTTGGTTGCCAAATTGGGTAATTCGTTTACCCAGCTGGCTTCTATTCTTTAGTAGTTTTAAAACAAGAGATCGTTATTAGTGACTGTGTTAATTAGCTGCGATTGATAATTACCAGGAGAGGCTCTAGAGCCGGATAAACCGGACCCCTGCCCGGGGCACCAATTTTAAGGGCGGCATTTGGATTGAATTTGAATATATATATATATATATATATATATATATATACTTGTTACAAAAAATTCATATATATTCTGAAATACTATTGAGTGTGAGTTTGGTATTTCATTTTTACTTTATCTTACTTCCTTATTTTATACTCTGTATGTTAAATGTCAATTCAATGGCCGTGGGTAGCCTAGTGGTTAGTGCATCGGACTCCAGACCGGAAGGGCTGGGTTCGATGCTCGTTGCCACCAAATACCCTCCGAGTACACAATGAGTACGTGTTCGTTAAATCAATGGGTCCGAAAGTCTTGTGGGCTGAATCACGAGTGCAGGGGTCTGGAGAATATTTCCCTCTCCTTAAGTTCCATGCCAAAATTGTGGAGGTAGAGATAGGTGTTGCCGCCATCTATCGTCCCTTAGGGGAATTTCGCCAAGCTAATTCGTACTGTCACCTGTATGGTGCTCAAGGCCAAGGCCAACGACAGGCATACTTCTAGCTCCTTGCCACGATGAATTTCGTGGGTCTCGTTCAGAATACGTCAGACAAGTGGCATTAGCCACAACAACAACAAATGTCAGTTTTCTTTCATGTTGAAACTTAAGAATTTGATGCGGGATTATATGTTCAAACGTGAAATTTGATAACTGTATACACATCTTTCACTAGTAACTTTCTCCCCATTCCGGAGTGGGGTTACTACGGACATTTCTTTCACCCATACGACGTCCGGTGTTAGCTATCCAAAAGTTGAAAGGGACAATAAAAGTTTTTTTTGTAGATAGAGAGTCACAGGAGATGTTTCATTTTAGTCTTGAGAGTGTGGTTACTAAAAGGTAAAATAAACGTTTGTGTAGTTAGACTCTTTAGAAGAAATTGGTATGCTAAAATGGGTGATTCCACTCTTACAATTTACTCATTTGATTTAATAACAGGTAATCATGTACTTAATTTCGAATTATTTTGTATTTTACTTAAAATAATATGTATATGTATATATAATATTATTTAGCTGCCTTTTTGTTCGCAAGAATTATTGAAGTTTTATAGGTGTGTATCTATGTGACAATTTATGTTTTTCAGTTATAATTTTTTGCTTTGGAGAGAAGGGTGGCATGTTCCATTTTTGTCAGGCAAAACTGCTAGCCTCGGCCCTGTAATTAATATTCATAATTACGAATCGGCAACCCCCTTCTAACTTTATAACAGTGGTAATAGAGCTATTTGCATCTTTCCACACTTGATTGTTAATTGATTACTACTTGCCGGTTACTGTTTAGAACGAGTGGAATGCAAGGCTTAACAGTTTTTTTTATTCTTTGGAAGCAAAATTGTGACGGGCTCACGCGTCTTTTCTTTAACATGACCTCTGGGTTCTTTGGGGGCCAAGATTAATGGCAACTCTTTTCCAACCAAAACCCAAGAAGCGAAATGTGAATCTGAAATGCAAATAAGATAGCTTTTAAATAACAGAAGTTTCAGTAAGTCGGATGGCAATTTGGGGAATGTTATGTGTGAAAGTGATAAAAGCGTGAATTGACAGCCAATTGAAGTTACCTTGAAGATTAAGCCATTAGGTCAAGGTGCACGCGCGCCCAGACGTTTCTTCATAAGATTGAAGCTTAGATTGGATTAAGGTAGGATTGACTATTTGATATTAGGACGTAATATTATTAGAAGTGAGATTAGGCGGATTAAATAATTATAGTGGTTTAAGTTACGTGATTCGGTTTAACTATTACTGTGTGTTTGTTCATTATAGATTCTCGCATAAATAATATTATCTAAATTGTTAGACACTTAAGTTTCATTCTTAATAAAGTCATATTAAGAATTTAAAAATATCTATTCCTTTTGTGAACCCTACATCTCTAGCTCACGCGGATAATCAAAGAAACGGTCATCTTAGGGGGGCGGTTTCACAAAATGAGTAAAAGGAAATTATTAAATGCGACAAGATTTGATTGCTGGCAAAGCATAAATGTATCTGAGAATAGTATTAGGAAGATTGTAATTAAAGGTTATATGAATAGAAATGCCATTTGAAAGTAGGGGAGAATCTGCATGATGTGCGTAAGAACATAAGGTAAGGTACGGGGTTCAGCAAAAGTCATTTGAGTAATTTTGGAATGTTCTTAATATCTTTTTTTTAATGAAGCTAAATTTTTCAGGAATTTGTTCTTAAAGTCTTAAGAATTTCAATTTCCCCTTTTCAAACATCGATTTCTTTTCAATATGTCCTCTTTTTCTAAAGTTAAATGTTTCAAGGCATTGTTCCATAAGTTTTTAAAATTTCCATTTTTGCCCTACGGATATTAATTTATTCGAATTAGAATGTCCTTAATTTCCCATTTTTAGAAGCACAGTCTTACATGAATTTGTTCTTAGTCATAATATTTTTCCATTTTTGATCCTTCGGTCAAAATGCCATACTTTCTCCTAGTCTCGACTGGTAAAAACGGGCCTTGGAGCCATTTTGGCTTGGTTTGAAAGGCTTCACCGAGGGGTGGGCTACAAGAGGATTTTCTGGCACTGTATGTTTAATGTAATTAAATTTTATTCTGTTAAATCTATTTAAAGAGTTCTGCTGACGTAATATAATGTTAAATGATAAAAAAATAAGAAATATGCTTATAAGTATTTTTAATTTAAAAGTATATAATGTTTAAAAAAACATTACACCCTTAAATTAAATTATATATTAATTAAAAATATTAAAAATAATATATATGTTATGATGGTATTTCTTAAAATATGTATGAAGTATGCAATGTTTTAAATATGACTATGAATTTTACTAAGAATAACATCACAACTACTGTAACTTACACTCTAAAATATAACTAAAAAGTTCAAAAATTTTTAGTGTAAAAAATACTTACTGATATAGTATACTAAAAAGGAGAAAAACAATAAAATATTGGATTAATATTCAATAATTATTCTTCGTATCTAATAAAATTTAATTTGTTAAAATTTTTAGTAATTAAAAACAAGGCATTTAGGTAAAAACTTTACATTATATGATATTTTAAAAAAGTAAAAAAAAAAAAAAATCTTAATGGTTAATACACATTAAAATTATAAGGTTTATTAGTTGTCAAAAGTTTAAAAAATATTGTAAAAACTTAAAATGAGTTTTTACAGTTTTTTAAAACCATTTATCATAATGAATCCGATTTCATTCTAAATTATTCTTTTTATCAAAATTTAAAGAATTCTATTTCTTAAAAGTGTTGAATGCGACAAATTTTACGATATTAAACTAACAAATTAATTGCTTCTTAGTTTATTATATATTTCTGCTATAAATTCTAAAATTATTTTAAGCAAAATATTTATACATGATTAAAAAAAGTAAATTTTTTCTATTAAAAATATTCGAATTATGTGATAGAAGTAGCTACTTACCACCAGTTACAGGTTCTGTACAAAAATGTTAATCTTTAATTAAATATGATTTATTTTGTAGAAACAAAATATGAAACTTTTCACTAAACTCAATCTAGAAATCTGCTAAACTAGAAAAGGAATAATAATTCTAAAAAAGTATAAAATTCACTTATCTAAGAAAATGCTATATATTAGAACGATCAGATAATTTTTGATTGATATAAATAATTTTAAAACATTATATTGGGAATTAAGCTTTTTTCTAATATATTAATTGTGTTACATTCACTCTCACTGTGTGATAAAATCAAGCTTTCATTATTTTGAATTATTTATGAACCCTATTATGAGTAGCGTTTTTGTGAAAAAAAGTAATTTGATAGAGCGATAATTCGTACTATATGACAGCCTAATATGGCTTTATACCCGCCACCTGGACTCGAAGAGGTTTTGCTGTATAAAATAAATAGAAACTACACAGTTGAGTTAGATTTGAATATAAATCAAAATAATATGTAATATGAATACGAAATATGTTCTTTAGAATTATTTTTTAAAATATCTATAAACGTTGGAAATTATTCTCTTTCATACCTTTATCATCTGTTTTTTTTCATAATTTATATACCTCTAATTTTTCTTACTGTTTATTTTATTTACTGATATTTAATCTTCTGATATTTTAAATTTTATTGAAAAAGTTGGCATCCTTTGTGTAATGATTTTGGATGTGAGAATTCTTCAGTTGACTGTTAGAGAATTCGAGCTAAGGTATGTTTTTGACTCGTTATAGCATAAGTTTTTGCTTTTATTGATTTGATTTGGACTTTAGATTGCAAACATTTTATTCAATATTCTTATGAGTAAATATGTGTTCTAGGTTATTACTTCCTAGTTTTTGTAAGTGTAGTTTATTGTAATTCGAGTTGATTATTTGCATCATATTTCGAACACTGAACCAGCGAAACAAAAACTACAAATCGGTCACTTTAATATACGTCAAAAAAGTTATTTTGGTCTTTCTTCTCTTTCATAAGTGATGAATAAAGCTTCAAATCAAACACTCCTGAAAATCGAATTGATCCTTCTAAATTAATATTGTAACAATTAAAATTGCATGGAGTCTCAATAGATAGGTTCCCGTACTTAAATTGAATTTTTAAAATCAATAACATTTTTTTTTATCTAAAATTGTTTTAATTCATTGGTCTCTAATAGCATTCGCAGAAAATTACCTCATTGCCATAAAAATAAGCGCATCAAGTAGTAAGACTGGGATTGTCACAGAACTTGGCATGGAGGTACGTGTCATGCAGATATGTAAATAATTATAAATGCAGAGTAATTGTGCATTGCGTAATGCCACCAGAGGGCGTTGAACTTCGTTCTCTGTGGTTTTTAATACAGGGAAGCACAGCTTGTGTGCATGTATTTTATCTGTTACAAAGGGACACTTTTTAGCTAGAGATGCCGTTACGCCACCATCGGAGACAATGAGAGCAACTGTCAGAGTTTGAGAGAAAAAGAATCATAAGGATGATGGATACTAGGTGGTCACCTCGGAGAGTAGCTCGCCAACTAGGCCGTTTTGACTTTACTGTGATGTGATGGGACCAGTGGACAAGACAGAGGTCTGTTACATGGTAATCAGGCTCAGAACGCCCTCGACATACTAATAGTTGTGATGACTGTCACATCATTCGACACTCACGCATAGCGTCCAATGTCTCATTGTCCACCATCCATACACAGGCCACATCTTCACTGCGGGCATCTGTTTCAGAACGTACCATCACAAGGCGCCTAGTGCAAAGATGATTGTTATTAAGGCGACCATTACGTGTACTGCCATTAACATTCACTCATCATTGAGTCCATTTGGAGAGGTATCACGCTCAAAGAAATTGGACTGCAACCGAACGGAAACAGGACGCTTTCAACGATTAATTCAGATTCAATTTGGGCAATGATGACAATCGTGTACGTGTATGGAAGACCCTTGAGGAATGTTTCAATTCTGCGTTCTCTGCACAGCGGCACACGCTTCCACAACTGATGTGATGGTATGGGGTGCCATCGCATACGACACACGGTAATTCATTATATTGATCCATGGCACCATCATGGCCCAGAGGTCTGTTCATGACATTCTTCAGCCACATGTGTTGCCACTCACGACATGGTTTCTAGGAGCCATTTTTCAACAGGACAGTGTTCAAAGGACTACTTGCCCCACGTTTCCATCCTTCCCTGGCCTACTCGATCCCCAGATTTGTCACCGATTGATCACATTTGGGATCATTAGGACAAGTATGACAGTATACGTGTTTGGTCGAATTAGAGACGAATTTGTAACAACTGCAGAACGAGATGTCGCAGGACATTATAAGGGACTTATGTGCCTTAATACTCTACTGTATCCCCCCATACATTCATGCTAGAGGTGGTCCAACAGAGTACTACCACCTCCATTCAATTGTAATTTTTTCTACTGTAAATGAGCATTTTGCTTTGATTTTGTAATTATTTACATGTATCAACGTTGTACTTACGTACGTAAGTAAAATTTCGTTTTATTCTGACAACTCTTTCTTGGTGCGCTAATTTTGATGGCAATTAGTGTATTCATTATAAGGTGTACCTTGATACGATTTTCTCATATTTTCCTAGGATTTCTTTCATATTCAGTGTTGCTTTGTTTTTTCGTCACATGGCATCATGGTTTAAATTTACTTCAGACGGTCTCTTTCATATATAGTTTTTAGAAGATTACATACATATTTTATATGCAATATATTAACCATGCTATTCATCTATTTCAGTTTATTTGTCCCATCGTTTACAGAGCAGAAACTTACTATTGAAGTTACTTTTTTGTTTTAATTTTTATTCGTATTTACTTTCATTCATTTTTATTTATATATTTTTTGCATGCTAATTTTCTCTCTTAGATTCAAATATATGTTTCTGTTAAATCATTCTTTACTGTGAGGCCAATTTGCAATTCGTTCAAAATAATTTATATTGTTAAAACTTACTTCAAAAAATTATTTTCAAATTTTGTATGCATCGTTTTGCACTAGTTCTACCCTCTTTAAAAATATCATGCTTGATATATTAGCTGAATTTTCTTTTCTATTCCAAAACTTAACCCGTGCAAAGAACGGGTACTTCACCTACTCCTAGCCGAATCTATTTGCCTTAATCATTCGAAAGAGGTAATCTCTGTTAACTTTTTCGTTTACCAGACCTCGCCAACTGAAATGTGCTAACAGTTATCTAAATTTTAATTTTTAGCTCTGGGAATATATTGTAAATTAACATTGAAATTTACTAATTACAGCATAGAAGTAAGTAACGTTGAAAATACTCCATACTTTATAACTTAGATGCAAAAGAAAATTTCATTTTCCTAAACTTATGTGAGAAGATCCCGGATTCACAGATTCTTAAATATCACGCATCTCAGAACTCTATTATTACTCTTCTTGATTGTAAGATTCACAGATTTGTTTGAATGATCATTTTATTTCAATTCAAACCTGAATTTTGTCGTGTTGAATATAAAATCAAATTGCAGAGTTAGTTTTTTCATGATTTTTTAAAATAACCCTAGAAGTATTTGAATACAAGCAATGGAATAATGCACAAATATATGAATTCACTTAATCCTAGAATTTAAAACAACGTTACAAATAATATAATAATAATAATAATAAAATCCACTGTAATTAGAAGTAACTTACTTTTCTTTTCTGAAATAAAAATATCCAGGAATCAATAAATGATTAAAAACTATTTATTAAATGTGCTTTAATGAATATTGTAAATAAAAGAAAACCACAATATATATGATTAATCGCCTGATTCTTAAGACAATTTTTTTTCAATCGGGGCATTAGATTGGTAATTGCCATTGAAAACTAGTGCATTCCCCGGAGTATGGCACCATACAGGTGGATACCAATTGCCACGTTGTAACTTTAAGATCCAGTTTCCTACCCTGGGGTAGGTACCTGAGTTCTGACAATGTGAACTTTTAGGAAATTATTTTGTTGAGAGTCCCCAAGCCAAACAGGTACTCTAGGGATCTTTAACGTTCCGCATGATCATACGACACGGACATTGCCGATTTTCTGCATCATGCAAATCACCGACATGGGCCGGTGTCGAACCAGCAAACTTGGGCGTATAAGGCCAGTGCCTAACCAACTACGCCACCCATCCGGGTTTTTGAGACAATAAAGAAGAAGCAAATATAGACAATTAAATTTTAACCTTTCAATATGATAACAATAGCATTAATTTAGATAGAAAGATGTTGTAGGAAAATTAGACTTAATCACTATAAGAAAATACTCTAATTACAAGATGTATTTTATTAACTGCATCACACAAAGCATACTTCAAAATATATTTGAAATTAAATGGTAAAAAATGATAATTTTTAGAGATAAGATTTCTCATTGTAGTAATTTTTATTTAGAGCGATAATAAAGGAAAGCAAGAATTTAGTGCGTTCTTTATGACACAACTTAATCAGAGTGTACTGAAAAACTGTTTTAAACAAAGGGAAAAAATAATTACATATAAGGCAAATGTATCGAACTTGAAGAAAGAAAAGAGTTTTCTTTTACTTATATTTTGAATTTTCAATAGCAAAGAGTAACTTTTCATGTTTAAAGATGTCACTTTGAACAGCAACTAATAAAATATTGGGGAAAAAATATCGTTGGTTTTACGAAAAGTATCCGACAATGTTTGGAACAATGATTGGGAAAAAAGGATATAAATGAATAATGTTTATGATATTTTTAATGTCATCTGAATTGTAGTACGCATATAAAATTTTTTAATGGGATAAAAATTACTTAAATAAAATTTTTTGGCAAAAAATGAAGAAAGAATGACTTATTTTCAAAACATTCTCCTTTTATGAAAAATGTTTCTATAATAATAATATTTTGCTTATTTACAGCTAAGACTTTTTTTACCGAGCCTGAACTAGGGTTTTCAAAATATATATATAATTTAGAATGGGATTTATATATTCATATTTCAATATACCAGAGTAGAGAAGTTTTAACAAAACCACAGTTATTGTTTCAATTAATGCTAACTCTAAAAACAATGTGAATTTTTCAAAAATTCTAGTTCAAGCTCTGTTGAGAAGTCTGAGATAGGTATGAGTAAAATATTAATATATACATAGTACGATTCAAAAATTCCAGGACTGCGGCCATTGCTGACGATGAAAGCAAGTATCTAAAGTTAAACCACTTGAAAGGGATTCTCGCAACCCTCCTCTACCTGGCCAGGTTGGTTTAGTTCATGTCATGTGACCGAACCGCATGCGCAGCTGTTATCTTCTGAAGCTGGTTGGCTTTGCTCGGCGATCTAAGAAAAATTAATTTTCTTGAGCAGCGCTTAACACTCACACACACACATTAAATCTGCCAACTTTTAGGTGGAACACCAATGGAGATTTAAGAATCTTAAGTAAGATGTATGGTGAATCTATCATAGCTTACGAAGGACATCGGCGTTTTAAAGAGGCCAAATAATCCGTCGAAGACGATGAACACGTTGGACTACCGACTTCGCGGAAGGCGGAAAATGTTGCGTTGGTGTCTGAATGTGTTCGAAAAGATCGTCGCCAAACACTTGAACAAATCGCCGAGGCTACTCACTTTTCGAAGAACTCGTTTGAGGGAATCCATTCATCGTAAAAGGCCTCAGTTCTGGCAGAGTGACCACCGGTATCTTCTGCATGACAATGCACCAGCACAATCGATCCCAATTCGTAAAAGAGTTAGCTCCTCGCCAAAACTCGCACCAACATGCTTCCACATCCCTCTCCCTATTCACCAGACTTATCCCCGTGTGAGATTTCCCTGTTCCTCTCAATGAAAAAACATTTACAGGGACGTCGTTCTGTGTCATCAGATAAAGTGATAGTAGCATCGCAGAAGGCCTTAACGGGAGGTTGTGAAAAATGGCTTCCAGCTGTGCTTCCAGAAGTTATATGAAGTGTATCTTTGCCCAAGGGCACTACTTTGAAGGTGGATATGCTCCGGTGCTTTGAACTATTCAGGGTAATGCTTTCTACACCTTGTTCCCGAACTTTTGGATCATACTACTTAGAAGCAATTTCCTTCAAAGGAGAATTTTTTTAAACTATGTCATTCTTTTTCTTATTTTTTTTTTGCCAAAAAATTGCATTTAAATAACTTTTTTACTGTAATAATATTCTTAGAAAAGTTTTATTCATTAATTCTAATTTTGGTGACTCTAAATGTTAAAGAACATTCATTAATACGCTTTCTTAAGATTACGGTTCCAAATATAGTCAGATACCTTAATTAAAATTAAAATTTTTAAAAGTTTAACTTTTTCTTTTAACAGGGAATGACTTTTTTATTTAATATATTTTTATGTAATTGTGAATTAATGGACATTTCATAAAAATAAAAGTTTATACATCAATATATTTTTGTCGTGTTTGGTTAGGATTTTATGAAAGGATAAAAAAAATATGTTTTTCAATTTAGAAGTATTGCAAAGGAAACTTACCTAGTTGGGGAATTTTGTAACCTATAAAATGTTAAAAAAACCCAAATATTTAGAACAAATTATTATTGGATGCATTTTAACAAAGGGTATTTCATTGTAATTACTTACCAGTTTAAGTAAAGTTTAGTTAAAAAAATATTTAATCTTTATCGGAAGCTTATATCTTTTTGAACACATAAATCAAGTGTAACTGTAAAATTAAAAATTTTAAATGAATATTATTTAATTAATGATTTTTGTGTTTCTAGATATGTTTTTTTTCATTTGTATTGACAGAGATATGATAAATACAAAATTATTATTTTATGTTGATATTATAGCTATTTTCACTGTAATAAAATTATATATCATGAGAGAGAGATATATTCCAGTAATAAAAACTAATATAATTCTTTAATGTACGAGCGATTTATAAGAAATATTTTGAAAAATCTGTTTTTATTTTGAGTTTATAGTTCTCGCACGTCTAGGTAACATCTATAGTACATAAACTTTAAAGGGTTTTGATATCGTTTGTTTACATGCACACAGGATGTCCTGAACCGCATCATCAAGCAAGTATGAAGTGAAAGGGGAGGGGGAATTTTATCAGTCCTGAGAAAATTTAAAAAAAAATTCCGTGTCATTTGCTCAAGTGATGACTAGCGTATTTTTAAAAAACGTGAAAAATGAATACCTTTCTTCACATCATTAAGTACTGTGACCACACATTTTACAATTTCACCGTGTTTTTTTTTACTAACGTGGTCTTACATAGCCGTTTTATTACTCGGTATCACAAGTGGCGCAAAACCCTTTGCACATTCATTGAAATGAACATAGATTTTTTGAATCGGGTATGAATACCACCTAACTCTGACTCCCCACAAAAAGAAAAATATTAATTCTAAAAGATGATCTATTTAGTTAAGATTCCAAAAAGGTAAAATACTTGCTGCTTTTCTATCCATAACAAATATTGCCATTTATTTTTCAAACAAAAGGACTTCGCTTAAAAAAAATTCAATATTAAGAGCGTAGCTCAAATTAGGCAATAAATTTAAAAATAAAGCGGAAAACATTTTTTCAATACTTTAATGAACTAAATGTTCGTAATGTTTGCCTCTTCTAACTTCTTTTAAATCAATCGAAAATGTAACCGAACAGCGTCAAAGGAATTGCTGAATCAGTGGAAGAAATAAATTTAACTAGTTACTCATCAAGCAATCACTTTTAAACGGATGTATAGCCTGTTACATTCGTATACACAAGACAAACATTTCAAGCACTGAATTCATTAAAGTATCGCAAAAATGTTTTCAGTTTTATTTTTAAATTTATTGCTTGATTTGAGTTACACACTTAAGATTTAGCATTTTGTAATGGCCATTTAGTTAAAAAAATGCCAATACTTGTTACAGATAGAGAAAAGTAGCAAATGTTATACATTTTAGTATCTGAATTAAATGGGTCGTTTTCTGAAATAACTTGCTTAGGGGTTGTATGTGTAACCTTATGTAACACCTAACTTTAACTCTTTTTATGGAGAGCCAAAGTTAGATGACATCATTTTCTAAAGTCGAGTCAAACTGCGTTAATTTTAACTAAATGAGCAAATATTTTGCCCTATTTACGACAGTGATCTGTTGCATGACTAAATAAGATGACGTCAGCGAAAAAAATTACTGTAAAATTGTGAAATTTGTTGTCATAATACTTAATGATATCAATTTTCTACATTTTCAAAAACATGCTAGTCATCACTTAACCAAGTGTTAACGAATTTTTTAAAAATTTTCCCCAGAAAACTAATATGACACCCCCTTTTACCCCGAGCCAGCTTGATGTTGAGTTTCAGGACACCCTGTATATCAGTGTTCCCCAACATTTTTATCGCCGTTGACCACCCAAAGTTTGATAATTTTACCGTGGCCCACTTAAAGGGGCCGTTGATTGTTCATATTTTAGATTGCTTTGATCTAATAATTTCAATTAAATATATTTGAACATGTCTTCTGAATAAAATATAGTTAAACCAAAAAAATGAATATAATATAAAGTGATTTAAAATAGAATATAAGATGATGTTCATAAAATGTCGCCGAAACCCTAGATAAACACGCCGCAGTAAATAAAATAGAAATACTTTAATGTTCCTTGTTAGGCCCTGTACTATTTGATCCTCGGGCGGGTAACGGTCTGCGGGTTGGGGACCACAGCTGTATATGATATCCGTATAAAGTATAATATTTGATAAAGTTCTATCAAATCTTTTAGTTAATAGAGTTTTAAAAATTGTTAGTTTTTAACTTTGAGTCCAATTCTTTTTAAAAATTCTAAATAAATAACAATTCAGCTAAATTAGATAAAATAAAATTTTTTCTAAAATTTCTATTTTTTTCTTTTTTAAAAAGATAATCTATTATTTATAAAAATATCATTTAAAAACATTATTAGGTATGATTCATTCAACTGAATCCCTTATATTAACGTTACGATTCGAGTACAAAAAAAGTTGTATGTTATAAAAATATCGAAAACGTAAATTTAAAATTCTTGACCAAAATAATCTTTTCTTTTAGTACTTACGGTAAGTATGGGTATCAGCTAAAAGAAGAAAAACAAGAATAAGTTACACTTAAGCCATAGAAACTTATGCATATGATTTAAATATTCTTCTAAATTTATATCAAAATATATTTAAAATTACTACTTTATAAGCTTTATTAATTTAGTTGCTACTATTCTCGAATTTGAAAGTTCTCTACCAATTTATATATCCTAGAATTTTTAAAATTTTTAAATTATTAATTGATTAAAAAGTAATTAAACTGTTTAGTTGATAAAAAAATAAACTATAATTTATAGCTGAAATTCAAATAATAAGTACTATTAAACTTACTCTTTCCAGGAAGCCTGTAGCCTTTAATTTTGAAGCGGGAAAAAAAAATTCAAATAATTTATTCATCGAAATTTATACACAATTACGAAAAAATACAATAGATATATAAATCATTGAGGAACCGTAAGCACTTTAAGTTTAAAAATTTATCTTCAGCGCATGGAACAATGTATAATGAATGGGTTAAATTCATGTGACGTCATTGTCACATTATAAATACAACCACGTATTTCTAGCCAATCAGTTAATAAATTCCAGTGACGTCATAGTAATGTAATAAATCAAGTACGTGTTTTCGCCAAATCAGTTCAAGCATTTCGATATTGCCAACTTTTGTTTATTGCAGAAACTTTCTTTTAAAGAGAACATATTTGCAATCAAATGTAACGCATATAAAAAATCAAAATGCATTTAATTTAAAAGTTCCCGTTTTACATAAGTTTCTTTTTAATCTTAAAAACTGTTTGATGAAATTTTTTTCTTAATACTTTAGTATTCTTATCCAATTATAAAATCCAAAATTTTATCTAAATTTTACAAATATAACAGCAAGTACAAGTTTATTGCCAGTTTTGAATTCAATGGAGAACATCTGATTGCCTTTATCATATGACCGTCATGAATTTAGCCCATTTAAATCTTTATGTTTACACAGGGTGGGACAAATAATAATGGCCTGGACAAGTGGATACGATTGGACATGAATCTGATGTGCACACCAAATCATCGAAACTGGTTTAGATCTTAGTGCGAGCTGTGCCAGTGTAAATAGAACAGTAGCAATCCATTTGTGGCAACATTAACTGATGAGGAAAATAGAGATAGTACTTCCAACAAGATGGTACAACTACGCATACATCACACCAAGCGATCGAAACCGGTTCAGATCTTAGTGCGGGCTCTTTCAGTGCAAGTTGGTCAATTGCAATCCATTTGGGACAACATTAAGGTATCCAACTACCCTAAAATCATTGTTTTTTTCAAAAATTGACATTTTTTTTTATGATTGTATTTTATAGGCCATCTTATTAGCTTAATAAAAATACCAAGTTTTTTATTTTCCATTCACTAGAACAAAAACTACAAGTGTTTTAATAAAAGAAGATGCCTCAACTTTACACAAGTTGTCAAACTTTAAAATGCGTTTTACTCGGAATGTGTTTTTTTCGAAAAACTCAAACGGGGACAGCGATTGCTCAAACAGTTTTAAAAATAATTTGCTGAAATTTTTAGTGAATGTTTTGTATAACAGTAGAAGTGTTTTGACCTTCAGATTTATCGATCACTGTTTTATTTTAAAAT
The DNA here is from genome assembly GCA_019973955.1 of Trichonephila inaurata madagascariensis. Taxonomy (NCBI): domain Eukaryota; kingdom Metazoa; phylum Arthropoda; class Arachnida; order Araneae; family Nephilidae; genus Trichonephila; species Trichonephila inaurata. The sequence continues at coordinate 62,752 of BMAV01013807.1, read as the reverse complement.
GTACAGTCCTTTATGTGAATATAGTAACTGTTTTTAAAGCAATTTCATATAGTCATTAAGATAGAGTGCTCTAGTTTTTGTAAAAATTAAAATATCTATTATCCTGAAGACCGTAACAAAGTAGCTCATCAAAATTGAAAAATTGAGAATTTGTTCAAAAACATTTTTGTACAGAGCGGGCCTCGTTTATGTAATTTTTTGTACATTTTCACCAGATATTTCCCATTTTAATAATAATAATTTTTTTTTCTGTTTTCAATTTTACGATTTTTTCCTTAAAGTATACTAAATAAATCGAAAAATCACAAACAAATCTCCATATCTTCATTTTTTTTTTCAAAAAAAAAAAGTTGTCGCAAGTAGTCGGATACCTTACGTATAGTTACTTCCAACAAGATGGTGTGTCAACCCCGGGGGACCCCAGTGATCCTTCTCTATTTTCGACCCTCCATTTTGTCATCCGATTTCTACTTTTCTTCTTTTCCCGTCCAGACCACAGACCTATGAATGTTTGGCGCAGTATAGCTAAAACTGGCTCTTGCGCCATAAAACACCAAACTCACTCACTCATCCAACAAGATGGTACAACAACGCATACATTACACCAAGCGATCGAAACTGGTTCAGATCTTAGTACGGGCTCTTTCAGCGTAAGTTGGTCAGTGGCAATCGATTTGGGGCAACATTAACTGAAGAGGAAAATACCTATAGTTCCTTCCGATACTGTGGTGCAACTGCCCATACAGCTCGCCGAACCATGCATCATATTTACACAATCTTCACTCCTGATAAAATTGTTAGCAGAGAACAGACTGATCTCGGCACTAGATGGCGACCCTGGTTATTTAATCCGTCAGTGAGCGATTACTTTTTGTGGGGAATTTTTAATTCTAAGGTGCATCGCAACAGCTCTCACAGTTTTCAAAAGCTACAGCAGAACATTTCTGATGAGATTGTGACGATTTCAGCAGTCCAGCTTCAACCTGTCTTCCGCAACTTGCTGACCAGGGCCTAAAGGTGGCAAGAGCGGAATAGTGGTCATTTTCAACATCTGCTATAAGCAGGTTAGCGAATTATCTCCTTTCGTTTGCTGTGTTTCTTTGTAACTTGGAACTCTGTTTTCCGGGCCACTTTTATTTGTCCCATCCTGTATATAGTCATATGTGTCACTAAAAAGTTTTTTACTCAATGAGGAGATTAGTTTCGCTTCAGTTAGGACGAAATATATACATATTTAAAATTATATACTTTTTTGTCATTAATTTTTGTTTGGATTCAAGTAACTATGTTGTATGGTAAATTTAAACGAAATTATTTGTGTCCGAAATTTACATATTTATAAAAGCGCTCTGAAAAGAGATTTAATAATAAAACAATGTAATATTAAAACCATATTTAAGATCAATAAAGAGTTCATTGTACATTGGAGTACAGATTTTTTTCGGGTGCTCATTAATTATTGAAGAGGCTCCATTATACGCTCTAACATTTTTAGAGAGAGAGAGATTCACTTAATATAACTTTAAGGAACATGATTTAAAAAATGCATTAAATGCAGTTTTAAAAATATGTTGTATCGCAAAAAATTTATTTAGTAGATTTCCCTCCGAATTATTATTTTCAATCATAATAATTTGAATAACCGACTCAGGGGCATATTGGAATATGGGCATACTAGCTTAGGTTAAATATTTTAAAACTATAATTTCAAATTTGTACTGATATTATTGAAAACAGAAAGCGCAACTGAAACCAGCCCTTTTATTTTTAATGCTTACGATATTTATGGTGGTGAGCTGAAAAAGAAGAAAAACGTAATATTAGTAAAATAAAATATATTAAGATAATTAAATAAATTCTGCACATTTAACTTTAAATTAAATGCAAATAATTAAGATGAATAAAACTTAAGCTCACCTTTTCCTGGAACTTTATAGCCTATAAATTTTTAATTAAGAGAAATGAGGATTAAAAAGTTTAAAATATAGTCAATTAATTATTAATTACTTATTAAAATTTATAGCTACTAAATCTCCAAATATTTTTATGAATTTGTAATAAGTGTTAAGCATTTCATCTTGAAAATATAATTTTGGCATTTTACCCTTTTACAATTTTAATTCATACATAGAAATGTGATAGACAAGTTTAATTTCATAATTACTATGGAAGTTGTTTTATTCAGATAATTCTTTTAAAACTAAATTAATTTATCATTTTCAAGATAGGATTTTAAAAATATTTTCTTCACTAATAACGTAGGCTCTGCTCTTTTTTCATTACTAAATAAGGCTTTCTTATTAGAACTGTACGAGAAATTTAGTTCTGTAACACTGTATATTTAAAGCTATCTTTCCTTTACTATTAAACGACAGCCAGATGGCGTTGCTTGTTCTCTTTGGAAGATAAATTTCTTTCTTCCCGATTAGAAGTTCCAGCAAGGTAGCCCGCGTAATTAACAAGGAATTATAATTGCCTTTCTCCATAGTAAAATGTTATGTGTTCTAAAATGAATATTTTATGTATATTTAATGTCGTCTGTTGTATTGCGGAACTTAAAAGATTTTTAAATATTGTTTGTTCCTGTATATAACACATTCTATTATTTTAACCAAAATAATAACAGTCATGGAGAACTACAGAACTTATTTATTATTTTGAATGAAGAATGAATTAAATGGTTGTCCCTGAAACTAATTTCTGTAAATCATGAACACAACTTCTCTAGTACTCTTTTTAATTTACAGTTTTAATTCGTATTTTTGTTATTTGAAACAAAAACACAGCTACAAGCAGTCTTTAAATTTTTTTATACTTACGGTACGAATGGTGGTCAACTGAGAAAGGTGAAAAAAATGTTAAGGAAAACAATTTATATTTCATATATAAGCACTTTTTTTTAACTAACTAGATTTTTATATATTATATAGATATTTATACATATCCGTTTTTCTTCTTAGATATTTATACATATCAATCTATTAAGGTTCTGGAAACGTCCAGAATACGTTTATTTTCGAATAAACATTTAAAGCTGTATTATTTACGCATGAATTAGTTACAAAAAGAAGGTTTTGAAATACTAAAATGAGTTTTAAATTCACTCAATTTTTCTACAGATAACAACTTGCATGAAATAATTAAAAAAAAAATCGATATTAAAATAAAGTTTAAATAATTCTGTAATAAACTAGATGAACCAAAAGTTCGTTCAAACTTTGAAAATTCATTAAAAAAAAAAGAAAGTATGATGAAGGCTTGTAAGAAAAGACTCACAATAAAATTTTGTTAGTGGCAAAAATCTTTTTAGTTAAAAATATCACCAGTAGAGGGCGATGACAATCTTAAACACAACGTAAAGGACAACAGTACGCTCCATCAACTTAATCTTGTTATAATAATTGTTAAATATGTCCTCCAGAACATTGTCCGACACAATTAAGGTGTTTCACAACTCCTGTTACAGCTGAATGAAACATATCAGGATGAATTGTTGAAACGTCACGACAGATAGAATCTCGAAGTTCGTTCAATGTTGACTTGATTGCTCCTCGGGTTTAGTGATTTAAGTGCATTCTAAATTAAGTTAATTAGGGCTATTAAGTGATATAGGCAAAATAAAATTGTGAAAATTGAAAAATGGCGGACCTTTACTCGAGCCCTCCAACACCCGCTGTTGATGAACCTCGAAAGTGGCTTCCAACAGGACCTAACCCTAGGCTAGCAGTTGCATCAAATTTGAGGGTCATGCTTGACCTTTTATTTCCGTACAGGACAATGCTCATGAATTTTTGGATAGTACAATTTGTGACGGGGCTTTACTAGACTTTCTACTAATAATCCTCTTGGGGAATCTTTGGGCCAGCAATCGCGTTATTTCACAGCCATCCCTCTCAAGAAGAAACCATGATATGCAGATTAGCTAGTGTATATATAGTTAAAGTTTAATAACCATGGAGTTAGAATGAAAAGGGAGCGGAGTCGATGAAATCAGTGTTGATACGGTAAGGACCAGAATTTCGCCGCGTGACTAAAGGACGGACTTTAACTATTGGAATAAATTAGGGAAGCTAGGATTATTAAGATAGTATTGATTAAAGTTAAGATATTAGGATTTCATACGCTTATTCACATAAGGTTTGAGCTCTCCTTATATCCCTCCAAAGGTTCCCTTTATAGTTTGTTTGTCCTGGAATATTATCTTTGGTAATAATAAATTAGATTTATCATGGTTAGTCTTGGCCATCCATCTTTACCTCCTACAGATTGCGGTCGATTAGATCAGTGATCCGCAACCCCCGGTCCATGGATCAAATGATGCCGGGCCGCTTAAAGAACTTTAAACTATTGCCATCTTATTTAAATTGGTGCATTTATCTCGGATTTGCGCAACTTTCCACGGAAATCACTTTATATTCCACGTTAAATCACTTTTATTCATTTTTGGTGTAACTATATTTTATTTTGAAGACATATTTAAATGTAACTAAATTAAAATTGCTAAATCAAAACAATGTAAAATATAAACAATTAACGTGTCCCACCCTCAGCGGGCCGCGGTAAAATTATCAAACGTTGGCAGGATTCCAAGGACTCTAAAGGGCCAAGTTCTGACTAACGCTAAGTACGTATTTACCCAATTTATAAAACGTTAGAGGCAAAACCTGACTTTTAGGGAGGAAGGTCCCTAATATTCTTTGTTACACCACTGGTACATTGATAGAAAACGTTACAGTGGTGCCAAAGCCGTTGAAATTCAGAGGCCGCATAAAAAAAGATAGTACAGAAAAAATCGCACAAAAATAAAATCGCATTAAAAAGGAACGCACAAAAACAGGTTCTACTGTATTGCAAGCAATATTACTTATTATGGGAGGGGAATATAGATAAATGAGCCTCGAATATAAATTCTATACATAAAAAGATAAATTATATTTTTATATATGATTATGTATAAAGTGGATAGCGGTTACACTCACCTTTGCCAGGTTGTTTGTAGCCTATTAATTTTTATTCAAAAGAAAAATAAAAATTAGAAAGATGAGTATATGAACTTAATTATTAATTACTTATTCAAATTTATAATTACTTAATTTCCAAATTTTTATGAACTTCTAAAATATGTCGAGTATTTTTGAGTAGTTTTGAAAAAAGTACTTTTTGTCAGTTAACAATTGTACACTTTTATAGTTTTAAATTAATGTATAGAAATGTTGATTAACAAACATAACTTAAAAATTTACACTGAAGTATTTATACACAGAAATCTTTTTTTTAAAAAATTATTTTATCCTTTTCAAAATAAGAATTCAAAAAAAATATTTTGTTTATTTACTACATTTACTTCACTTTTTTTTTCATTACTAAATAAGCCTTTCTGATGAGATTTGTACTAAAAATATTTGCATTCGTTTTACTAATTTGAATGAAGAATAAATAATAAATGGGTGATCCTGGAACACATATCTGTAAGTATGAACATAATTTCCAGTTCTATTTTTAAATTATGGTTTCAATTCGTATTTTTGTTATTTAAAACAAAAATACAACTAGTCTTTAAACTTTTTTTTATGCTTACGGTAAGAATGGTGGTGTACTGAAAAAGAAAAGAAAGGAATGTTAGTAAAAATATAATTTATTTTACATATTATAAGCAATTTTTTTAAACTACAGTGAAATACGTTTAACGCGAAAACGCTTAAGACAAATATCGGTTAACACGAAATAATACAACGGTCCCGTCAAACTACTGTGTATTTTCATGAATTTTTTCCTCTTAACACGAAACAAAAATCACTTAACACGAAAAGATTTCCTTTCTGGGAATGAAAAAAAAATATGCAAAACACCAGACACTTAATGAAATATTTAAGAAAGTTTCTATAGTATTGCACTGCCCTACTATATCATCGTAAGAATTTTGCTGCAGTAGACGATGATAATGTACGTACACCTCCAATTATGGCAAACAAAGACATTTTAGAGTTTGTTCAAAGCTAAAAAATAACACTGCTGCAGATTCAAACGACGAAAATGAAACGAATAATGCAGCCCTTTTTCCCACGTCATTCGAAATGAGGAACATCATGAAAAGTGTGACGGGGCTTTCATCGCGATTTCCATTAATGTCCTCTTGGGGTTTCTTTGGGGCCGAAATGGCAATTCTTTCCAACCAAATCAAGAAGAAAAACGTGGCTATGTAAATTAGGAATCATATATATATTGAAAGTTAAAAATAGAGCAGGTCTATGTCCGGGTCTATGTCTATGCGCAGAAGTGATTGCTGAGTGGGAAGTGAAGTTGCTAAGTAGAGAGTTAGCTGTAAAGTGATTTGAGATAAAGTTAGAAGAAGCCTAACTCCATGAAATAGCCTAGCCGTGCCGGTACTGATGAACCAAAAGTGGGTTCGAGGCCATAAGGAACACTGTCGGATTAAAGCCACATCAGAACAGATAAAGAACGTATCTGATTACCTAGGATATAGCGGTAAGCTATAAAGAAAAGTCGTATATCAGTGATAGAGGAATTAATCTATGAAGTTAGATTCAGTGGTCAAGTATGCGACTATTTGGTAATACGTGTTGCGTCTTCCTCATTCTAGATCAACTTACTTAACTATTATTGTTGTGTATTAAGTTTAAGCTAAGACCTTAATAAACGGGTTTTAAAATGAAGGATTTGAGTGGTTTTTCGTCCTTCCTCACAGAAACAGGCCACGTAGATAATGTAGAACTGAGGTCTACAAAAGTATGCACAGTTACTAAGACGTAATGGTGAAATGAATAAAAAATTGGACGACATAGAACAATTTGCCCATAATTTGATGCTAAACAGCACAATCCAAAGAAAAATATCATATTATTTCCCAAAAACTCAATAAATGTTTTGTTTCATTGAGTTTTATTAAACACATGTATATATAATGTAAGTAATGTAATCTATTAAAGTTAATTTTGTTGAATATATGTTTTTCTTTGCAATATTCTTTAACAGGAAAAAATATTTTAGTTTTTTTCCCTATCAGTTTCGTGTTAAGCGATTTTCACTGTAATTTGATATTTAAGCCTTTTTATTCAATGTATTGAGATATTGAAATTATCTAGCAGAAACGTCGACAACCTATGGCACGTGATGAAATTCTCAGAGGCACTTTACACTATTGTTCAAATTTGTCAATTTTTGAGTGGATGGAAGTTTTGATAATTTTGCTTATTAGACTGACATCTTCAGAATTATGGAAAGTAACATTTCCCGAATTATGAAAAAGTATGCAATGTAACTCTAACGATAAACTGACAGCTACTTTAAATAATTGAATATCATTTCTAGTTAGATTTAATTGTTAGAAGAGAAAATTACATGTACTATGTTTTCCGGTTTTGGTTCTACGTATTTATGTGCACAAATCTTTCATCATCTAAAAAATATTTTGAGTCCGCAAAGAAGTTGTTTAACAATCGTGTCAAATTGAAAACAGAAAATTAAATCCCTGATATTGGGATATGAATTCGAGTGGTGCAGGGGTAAGGTTCAAATTAAGGTATACGACTACGTTTGGAACCATGATTTTAAAAAGGCGCATAAATGGATAATTTTCATGATATATAGTGTCAGTTAGATTATAATACATGTATAAAATTGTTTTAAGGACATTTTTTGACAAAAAAAAATATTTAAATGCAATATTTTGGCAAAAAAATAACTTAGAATAATCTTTTTTCAAAATGATGAACATGAGCAAGAATTTTTTTGCGTCTTGTATAGTACTTTAGTTTTATTCCGAAGAAAAAAGAAAGGAAAGCAAATTCAAGGCATATAAAAATAAATGTTTAAATGTAAACATATGAAATTAATACAAGTTATGCTTACCTTTTCCAGGAACTTTATAGCCTATAAAGTTTTAATTAAGAAGAAAAGTAAGAAAATTAGAATACAATCAATTAACTTTAATTACTTATTCAAATTTATAGTTACTAAATTATTATGATTTGCAACGAATGATAAACATTTAATTTAAACCTGTAATTTTTGTTATAAGTGTCTCAAAATGTAATTTTATCATTCAACACAAATTTATTCTTTTACAGTTTTAAATTCCTGTATTGAAATGTCAATTGACAAAGATAACACAGGTCTGCGATGGAAAAAATACAAGGGAACTAATAGCCGAAATTTATATACTTTGCTCCTCTTGGTCAATCGTCTATTTTATGTAAATTAAATTAATAAAGATAAGTTAAAATAGTATTTTTCTTCTAGAAACTGAATCATAAGCGACTTTTTTCTTTTTCTCTCGATCAAGGGCGACTTGTTGGATCTGGCAACAGTGATTTTCACCTTCTGTAGAATAATACACTAAGCCTCACAAAGAATCGACATTTACGAAGTTGTGTAACAGGATAACAACCACTGTAGTCAGAGAAAATTCCTTTTGAAATGGGGTTTTAGCAAAAATATTGATATCGATTTTACAAAATTTTTTGACGTGATGGGGGAAAAAAATGGAAATTATTTTCGAAATCAGCACACTAAATATTATAAAAAAATTTTACCGAAAACTTCTATTCTATGTATTTGTTAAAAACTTCAATTTCGCAGTATTGAGTAACTTCAGAATTACAATTGAAGTAGCTATTCTGAAAAATCTTTTAAAACAAAGTTATTTCACTCTTTTCAAAATATATAAAGGAATTTAAAAATACTTTTTTACTAACACATATGCTTTACATTTTTCATTATTAAATAAAGCTTTCTTGTTAGAATTGTAGAAGAAATTTAATCCTTATTTATTACTTTGAAGGAAGAATTAATAAAATAGTTGACCCTGTGAAACTCATTATTCAAAGTACGAACACAGTTTCCAGTACTATGTTTAAAGTATGGTTCCAACTCGTATTTTTGTTATTCGAAGCAAAAACACAAATAGAAGCAGCGTTTCTTTTATTTTTTATGCTTACGGTAAGTATGGTGGTTAACTGAAAAAAAGAAAAAAAAAGGAATGGTTAGTAAGAATAATTTATCTTATTATATAAACATTTTTTTTTTGAACTAACTATATATTTGTGCAGATCAATCTATTAAAATATTGAAACAATCTAGAATACATTTATTTTCACATAAACATTTAAGGTTGTATTTTACGTATATATTGGTGGCAAAAAAAATTTAATAGAAATTGGTTTATAAAAACTCACGTAGTCCCTCTATAGCTAAGTTTTAAAAAGGACCTTAACTGGCATGATTTTAAAATTAAGTTTAAATCATTTTGTAATACATACTCGTATGAAAATAAAAATTGTAGCAAATTTCATTGTAAAAGTATGTATGAGATTTCCATGAAAGGTTTTTTTATTTTTAAAAACACGAAGAACGTGCATCATTAAATTCAATGCATTTATTGGCACTTACGTATTATCGCAACAATCGCCAACTCTATTAATAACTCGCCAAGTTAGCATCCCCAATTTTCTGTTTTTTAACGCTCTGAATTGGCAACCATGTGCTTCATTTCATATAATGTCACTTATAGGTTACAATGATACTTAATTACCCATTTTTTAATTAGCTTGCAGAGTTGTTTTTTTTAAATATAATATTATCATTATTAATCTCAGCACAGGTAGCAAATGATTTTTATTTCAATATTTATTGATTGTACTAAAGAATGATATTAAGCAAGCATTTCCGTAAGGAGTTAGTAAAAGGATCTTTAAGCAGAATGAAAAATGCACGGCTGGGTCGCTAGAAATGATTTATATAATTTAATTGTATTGGTATTTAAAAGTATTGTCTCTTTCCGTAAAATTCAAGGAAAAATGCTATTTAAATTTTGATTGAAAAGAAAATCCGAAATAATGCGAAAATATACAAAAAAAAAAAAAAAAATTAAAGTAATTATAAATTTTAAAAAAAAAAAAAAAAAAAATATCTATAACATACAACACACTACTAGAGAAAAACGTAGTAATTTGGATTTAAATACATTAGTGGGGAAAAAAATCCCAGCATCAAGAAAGAATTATTGTAGAATAATGAAACGTTGCCAATGAATTTGCTTAGGTAACATATTCAGTTTATTTAAGTTTCAAGACCTCTATACAGCCCCTTTCTCATTGGACAACTGTTGGGGATATGACAAGCCTGAATATTCTGGATGTTGTGGTTTGACTTTCTTCTAGACACTAATTACGTTCAATAGATCCCCTCCCATATTGGATTGAATGGTAAGGAGATAGCCGATAGTTTGACCAAGTCTCACTGCTGACGCCTTACGAGGTGACGCATGTCTAACTTTTGCTGAACTCTCCTCAATTAAAAGGATGGAATGGAATGCACTTTGGAGAGTGCCCCCTGCTCACCCTTGGTATTTTGGGAGAAAACCTCGTTGGTGTCACCAACTTAATATTCCTTGGGATGGGCAGACGTCTCCTATCGCTCTTTTTTAGTGGCCACATCAAGTCTTACTTTTTAACAGGGCCGGAAACTCTTTCCAGATTGTCATAGATGCGAGGCAGATCAGGCCTCCCCGAGTCATATTCTTAAATGTTTGAGTTTTACTTTTGACGAGGATTTAAGAAATCCCATTTTATTTTTGGATTTCTTAGAGATTTTTGGTTTTATGGAGATGGTGTAGCAGAGCTACACCATCTGGAATAAGTAACAACAACAACAAAGTTTCAAGATCACAGGTAAATGTAAGCGCAAGAAGAGCTATTCAAATGTTAAGGTATCCGACTACGTTCGGAAAAGTGATTTTGCAAAAGCGTATAAATGGATAATATTTTTGATATTTAGTGTCACTTAGATTAGAAAATGTATATAAAATTGTTTTAAGAATAGCATTACAATAAAAAATTCTTTAAGTACAATATTTTGACAAAAAATGAACATAGAATGACCCATTTTCAAAATATTCTCCTTTTGTGAAAAATGCTTCTATTATAATAATATTTCGCCTGTTTATAGCTCAGACCTCAGTATAGAGGCTCAACTAGAATTTTCGAAATATATAACTTAGAAGTGGGTTTATGCATGTTTTGCGACAACAAAGGGGAGAAATTTTAAGAAAAAAAACGCCGATCATTATTTCAATGGGTTGTAACTCTGAAAATAATGTGAATTTTTCAAAAATCACACATAGTTGAGCCTCTGTACAGAGATCTGAGCTATATACAGGTAAAATATTAGTATAATAGAAGCATTTTTCCCAAAAAGTAGAACATTTTGAGTAAAGGTTATTCTAAGTTATTCTTTTGCCGAAATATTGTATTTAAATAATATTTTTTGTCAAAATGTCCTTATAAAACTATTTTATACGTGTATTCTAATCTAAGTGACACTAAATATCATGAAAATTATTTATTTATGCGCCTTTTTAAAATCACGGTTCCGAACGTAGTCGGATACCTTAAGTGATGGTATACTAATAAGCTAGCTGGAGTTTTGCGTCGGAATTTTGAATACAAGCATGCAAACGTCCATGCAATGTATCGTACAAGTACTGGATATTCATTTGTGGGATGGCATTACATGCCTGTTGCACTTGGTGGATCAATATAAGGGCGTTTAATTCTGATTGGGGATGAAACTGAATTTAGTGTCCAATGATATCTCATTCATACTCTATTAGAAAAAGATCTGGTGATATAACAACCCAAAACAACGCGACGACACTCTACAGAGCATTTTGGATTACGAAAGCGGTATGGGGTGGATGTTATCCTTTCTGTTATTAAACACCATCTTGAATAATGTTCATAAATGGCTGCGTAACAGTTTGAATCACCCTACTGACATACAAGTTTGCAGTCAGGGTGCTTGGGAAAACGACGAGAGTGCTTCTGTGTTTTCATAGAAAATTGCTCTCCATATCATAACTCCAGATGCAGTTCCAGTTTGAATAGATAGAATGGGGTTGCTTGTAGATACTGACATGGCACTTCTTCTAATCACTTTGTGGTCATCATTTTCTACCAAGACAGAAATAGCTCTTATCGGAGAAAAAAATCACATCGTCATTTATCCTTCTATGAGCTCTAGCGTGCCATCACTAAAGTCACAGGTCAGTTATATGGAGTTAATGGTGTGAATGATATAGGACGTCTAGCTCGGAGTTATTTCTCAAAAAACCGATTCCATACAATTCACTGTTTAATTCTGTGCAAAGATGTAATTTAAGCTGCAGATGCATTACGATTTTCCACAGCCATGCTGCGAATATGGGGATTTTCTACGTCAATGGTGACCCGTGCGTACTTGGATCCCAATTTTCTTGAGATAGGGCCTTTCCGGTACTATTGCTGCAAACAATCATGCATAGTGGATACATGATTGGTCTTTCTGCAATTTTGAGGAAAAAAAGTCTACCACTTCTTAGCTCTTTCATACGACCTCGTTCAAACTCAGGGAGCTAT
>BMAV01013807.1:29697-41940 GCA_019973955.1 Trichonephila inaurata madagascariensis | reverse complement strand
AAAGGGTTAAGGGTCATCGTTTGCTGCCAATGAATTGCTTCCTTGCTTTTTGCTGAATTGCGTCTCTGGCCGGCTCGCTCTCCGGATCTTTCGCCGCTAGAAAACATGTGGTCCATGGTTGTTCAACGATTGACCCAGATTACAACCCCAGCTGCCACACCAAATCAACTTTGGCAACGTGTGGAAGCTGCTTGGTCTGCTGTACCTCAAGAACACATCCAAAGTCTCTTTGAATCAATGCCGAGACGTGTGGCAGCGGTGATCTCCAACAATGGCGGCTACTCTGGCTACTGATTCTGGCAGGAATCACACTTCACAGAAGTCTATAAATTTAATCATTTGATACTTGATCAACTTGTTATCTACAAAATAAATTTTGTTGTGCTATCTCTTGTCTTTCTTGGTGTTGCATTTACGGTGGCCAGCATTGTAAAAAGTTGAATGCTTATTAAGTACATATTAAAGAACATTTGATGGGAGCTGGAACACCGCTTATTCATTCGTCGAGTTAACACAAAATTGCATGTTGAAATTTACTGAGGTAAATGGTTTTATAAAAAATCATAATCGGGCTTACAATACACATAGATAAATATATGTCTAATTATAATAGTTAAAGCCAATAAATATTTATATTTAGGACACACAAGAAGGCCTTATATAAATGATTACTTTGCTTCAATAAACTGTTTTGTAAAATCTTTTTCTTTTCTTTCGGTAGCATTAATAAATGTTATATTACTGATTGTTAAAAATTTTTTCGATACTTACGTACGTGACCTGAAATGAAATACTTTCATGTAAGAGATCATATTATTTCTAGGCTAAAGAAAATACATAAAAAAAAAAAAAAAACATTCTGTTGATTTATTAGAAAAAAATACTAAGAGTATTAAGTTCACAAAATTTTTATTAAAAGAGAATTTTGTTTTTACCATTAAATGAAATATAATTAACATTAAATTATCTAAATTTGAGATAATAATCTAAGAAAAGAGGGAAACCAAATAAGGATATATTGACAAGAAATTGAGAAATAAAAATACTAACGTGTTGAAAAATTTATAATATATTCAACAAAAATTAGGTTTAGAATGAATACCGAGTTTTAATTTGTTGATAGCTTTGAAACAAAGTTATTTAAATACATTTATTAAAAACAGGTACAGTAAAATAATATTATTAAGATAGAGTTAAAATAATTTAAGCAATAAACCTTAGGTATTTTAAAAGCGAAAGCAAAGATTTTTAAGATATTAACATTTATATATACTTACCATCGGTTGAATTACCTTATAAAAATAAATATATTATTCAATAACTGATGTAAGTATTATAAGACTAATGGTTATATAAAAACACAATAATTGAAGAAACCATTATTTAAATAGTTAATATAATCTAAATTTTAACTTCTTAATTTTTATTCATAACAAATGCAAAAATATTGTTACAACATATGTGACGAATAATTAAGAAATATTAGCTAAAAAAAAATTAAAAAAAAAAAATGGCTAGATAATACAAGCCCATTTTTTAATCAGTTTGTAGTTTTCTGAAGTATTTTATTGTTTGAAAGAAGAGTACTTTTTGCCAAATAGAAGAAAATTAACCGATCAATTTAAGTGAATCTAATTTAGTATTAAGCAAAAGTTAAAGTGGTCTCAAAACCTACAGGTTCGAGTAAAATACGAGGTTTGTCCAGAAAGTAAAAAACGTAGCTAAATAAAAATGAAACACATACCGACACAAAAACTTTATTTATAAAGTCTGAGTACCCTGCTCTATTTTTCAGTGTAGTCACAATAGCTATGGAGACACCTACTGGAACGTGATACCAGTTTTTCAATTCCTATTTTATACTTTTCAGTCATCCAATATTTGAGCTAGTATGTCACTTCTTGTATGAGATCTTCATCTATTGCGAACTGCTTTCTACTCAAATATTCTATCAAATTTGAGGAAAAAGGCAAATGACGTGGTGCAAAGTCAGGGCTGTAGGGAGGTTATCCAAAGATTTCCCACTCAAGATGTTAATGTTCTCCTGTTTTCGTGCTGATGCATGTGAGGTAGCACATTATCATGAACCAAAATTTCTTTGGAGTCAATATTCAACGTCTCTTGTTTTGGATGGAATGTCAAACTCATTGTACGATAAGCCGTAATCCTGGAATGATTTTGCGGCCTGCGAGATTCTTTATATTTGTGGTGGTGCGATATCTATATAAACTTATAACAAGCATCACGCAAAGACGATCGTTTTGGTGTGGTCGATAAAGTACTCGCGTATGGAACAGAAGGTGCTCAAATTGTATCTTCCCTCCTTCATTTATGACCCTGGATGTACAAAGGAACCGCACCCTTCACGCGCCGCAGTCGTGGCGCCATCGATCCATCGAAAAAGCAACTAGGCCGTCAGACAGAAAGGATACACTTTAAGCCGTCAGACAAATGGCGCAATTAAGCCGTCACACAAATGATGCAATTAAGCTGTCACACGAAGCCGTCTCACACAAATGACGCAATTCTCAAGCCGCCATGCACGAATGACGCAATCCATAGTGACGCAACTGCTCATATGCTCGCCACGAATATGGTATCGTTCGTTCGCCTATTCGCCGAATCACTGGCATGGGGGTATGTAGCAGTGTGATATCTATATAAACTAGTACCAAACATCAAGTGAAGACGATTGTTTTGGCGTGGTTGATAAAGTACTCGAGTACGGAACGGAAGGTGCGCTGATCGAATCTTCCCTCCTTCACATTTTTACAAAATACGATTATTTTGCGCAATATTTTTGTTTTTAGTGTAGTGTTTTGTAACAAATAAAAATGGGCAGTTATTGCATTGCAGCGATACCCCCACAGCATCACGCTTGATTCCTGTAACCTTTTTTCAACGTGCACCAGCGAATCGTTCTTTTCGAAAACGAGATTAATCAAACATGAATCGCGCCTCAAACTTATCGGACGAAAACCTGCAACATCATTTACGATGTGCAAATACATTCATTGAGATCGACTTGCAAAAACGGAGTGAAAGAATTGAGAAACAAACATCTCATTATTTAATGAAAATAAACATTATTTTTTAATTATTATACTATCTATGTCTGTATACATGAGATATAATGAAAACAATAATAATAGTTCTTTCTGTTTTAAATTTTTACTCCAATAAATGAATGTATTGACTCAAATTTAAAATAAAGATATATAATTCATATGCAGTCCTCAGGATTATAAAGTTTTTCGGAAGTTTACCACAAGCACATTTGAATTAGCAACCCCTTTATCCCTGTTCACCACTATGCACTTTACATTTGCGGAACTTTCGAATGGCACAACTATTTTGAAAGGTTACAAAACAAAGACCCATGGCGATTCAGCAACAACACTTAGCTCATATTTTTTTATTTTTTTTTATTGAAAACAAAGAACTGAAGAAGAGTATGTGTTCTTGGCTTTTTTTACTATTCGTATTCTATTATTCATGTTTATCATAATGTATTCGAAATAAGCCTATGTTTCTATTAATATTGATTTTTTTGCTGCTCACCTAAAGTTAAACATTGTTTGTTTGACGCAAGTTAGCTTTTGAGCTTGACACCTTTGCTTTAAATAAACTATTAGCCTACTACGTTTTATTTTAAAAAAAGTAAAATTCATTTTTAAAACATGCATGATTTATTTTAAATAAAAAAAAATCTTTTCAACATTATCGAGAACAGTAACATTGTATTTGTTGCAAAAGTTACATAATTATTGTACGAAATCATATTTATACTCATCGCCTTTTTAATATATCTCATGCGATATTTTTTCATTTGTAATACTGAATTTTATTATTTTCTGCGTTTTATATGAAATTTAAAAATGTGAAAAAAGAGGAGACACAAAAGAGTCTTCTCTTCTAAGAGTTTATAAAACTCTCTTTTTTTTAATGTTCAGAAGATGAAAGTTAGTTAATAGGATTTTTTTTTTTACTTTTACTAATTTTACAAAATTAAATTGTACATTTGTTACGTATTTGTTTTCACATTGGGAATGTACTTTAAACAGTGTTTGAAGCAAAAGTGTTACTTACCGGGAACCCCTAATTGATAAAACCAAATTTATTTAAGAACAATTTAAACAAAATATTAGCGAACAACAAATTGTAAAACATTTATTCTTGTAATTTTTTGATATTTACCTTGAAATTTAAAAATACTATTACAATTTAAAAAATGTGAATTTCTTTGTAGATTAATAGATTAAATACATTACAGTACTTTTGCAATTTCGATAAATTGTCTCATAATAGGTCATTTATAAATTTATTACACACAGACAAAAATTCAACAAAAATATTTCAACGATATAAGATATGACAAAATGATGAATCCTACATTATTAGATAATTCAATTATTTAAATTATAAGCCTTTCAAAACACAAAATATAATAAGTATAAAAAGATTTCGATATTAAAATATATTACTGCAATAAAAATATTTTAATACAGAAAAAAACTTACTGTGATGGTGAATTTTACCTAAAAGTAAAATTAATAAACATCAAAATCTATAGATTGCTGTTAAAAACTTCATTAACAATGCAAAAGATATAAGTTGAGTCTCNGAGTTTTGTGGAACCAGATGCGGGGATGGAAATGAAAGTTTATTGTGATTTACAAATAATATATAATGCATAAAAATTGTGAAACTTATTGGTATTATGTAAACATAGATTTGACAAAGTAACTTAGAGAGTTTTTATTTCAGGGTGACAGACCCTGAAAGTAGTATTCAATAGCTGATATGTAGCCTCAACACGGAACAGTGGGGCCGAAATCCCAGCTCCATATGATAAGATTGTCCGGATGCAGAGTTTGGGTCTGCGCACCCAGGAAAAATTCGAGTAGAAAGCTTAAGTGTATCAATATATAAGTTACTTTAAGAGTATATATGTAAAAAGTGAGAATAGACCATGATTAAACAGCAATTATTAATGTTGGCCTAGTTAATGGAATAAAATTTATTGTCGCGAGTTTAAATTTAAAATTAAGTTGAATATTAAATTTAATTCTATGATGAATAATGAAAATTAAAGTCGAGATAAATATTGGAAATTATAGAAGTTAAAATGAGGATTCAAGGTTAAAATTTAAATAAAACTTAGAAAGCGAAGAGATTCAGAAATAAAAATTTAGGCACGTAATTTATTAAGGGCATTGAGAACCCTTAAATAAATCACGTTTTTCTTCTTGGAGGGGGTTGCGACATCTCTCGCGTTCTTCTTCTAACATAACTCCTACATTCTTTGACGGCCACGATTAATGGCAAAACTTTTCCAACCCAATACCAAGAAGAGAAACAAAGCGAAAATGCAAATAAGATATACTTTAAAAAGATAGAGGGTTTAGTGAGAAAGGACGGCAATCTTAGAGATAACTTAGTGCGGAACAGTTCGGAACAAGTGTTAGACGGCCTACTCACAAGGAAGAAGGATACGCCCATCTTCAATAATAATAATAATTATAAGAAAGAGTAAAAGTACCTGGATACACCTATCTACAAGTAGCAGAATAGGTGAGTCTTCAACCAAGGTAGGAGGGTTACTTTATAAACGGTAATATTTTGTATAGAAAGCTAGATTAGGCAGATAATTTACTATAATTAGGATAAGTGATCTAGTTGTGCGATCTGACTTAAATATTCAGTTTAATTTGTGGCTTATTCTCACTTAAAGAAAGTTGTTCTTTAAATATAAGTAAATTAAGTTATTCTTAATAAAAGTTGTGTTAAGAATTACAAAATGTCTCATCCTTTTGATAATCCCACACCTCTAACTTACGCGGATCCTTCACGACATAGCTATCGCAGGATGGCTATGTCACAATGGCGCCCGAACAATAATAATTCTGGGTTAGGTAATGCAGGAGGATTTAGTATATTACCTGAAATGTATTTTTCCGGGTCGGAGAATGTAGCGGAGTTCCTTGAGACAATAGATAATCAAATACAGTTACTTGAAATCCCAAGTAATCTGTCATGTGCTTACTTGAAATGCCCTCTCAGGGGAAGGGCTCAAGATTGGTACTCAATATTTGGATCGGTGCTAGTGCAAGATACAGCCACGGATTTCGCGCAGCTCAAGGCTGAATTAGCGAAAGCTTTTCCCGCAATCAAAAATAAGAAAGAATTGGAGGCTAGATTTTTCGCGTCACAGCAGGGAAGAAATCAGGCACCCACAGACTTTGTTTACGATTTATTAAAAATTCAGAAAAGTTTAGAGCAAGGGATGTCGCAGGCGGAATTGGTTGATCACTTTTGTGTTAGACTCGAACAACAGATCCAGGACTACGTGGAAGTTCGCAATCCGCAGAACACGGTACAACTTTTGGAAATATTGGCTAAATTCGAAGAGAGGTATTCTTACAAATTAAAATGGGGTTCACAGAATAGTGATAATGTAGAAAGACGAGGTCAAAACGCGCATAGGATGCCTAATTTTGATGCTAATCGCAGAAACTGGAGAAATTCTGAGGTTAGGCGTAGACCAAATAATGGCAGAAATGATTTTTATGAGAATAGCCGTCAAAGTAATAGAGGGTTCGAGAGGAATAGATTTCAGAATGGTAATCAGAGATTCAACGAAAGGGTTTGAAAATGCCTGGGAGAGTTCCAGATTATTTTGTGGATCCGTGGTTTAACAGCCTTATGCAATCGCTGCGTTTTACTTTTATAAGCGGTGTGTTTGGAGGCATCTTGTCAGTTTGCAGTTTTCTTGCAATACCATTTGCTGCAAGTCTTACATACTATAACGCTTCAATTGTTGTTTGAGTGATTATTGGAGTCTTTTTCCAGACAATGTGCTTTTATTGCTTCCGTACATGGTATCGGTTAAGATTGAACGACTTAATATACGCTGACGATCTACCACAACGGTTTCCTAGACTCTATGATCCATCCGAATCTGCTGAGATGAGAAACGAAGATACGTGGGACGGTTCTATGTTTTTCCCATTAGAAGATGTACCACAACAATTGGAGGACTCGTCCTTTGTGAATCTTGAAACAAATCCAGTATGTCCGTCTGGAGATGTTACATCGGAAATCCATTCAGAAGAAACATTGCCTTCTACTTCAGTACAAAAATCTTCAGACATTAAAAGTGAGCCAAAGTTAAAGAAATTTTTTCACAAGCCATCTGCAGACATCTTAACAAAGAGCTCATCTAAAGGAAAACTTTCTAGGAAGAATTCTTCAGATTCCGAGAGAGATCCAGAGAAGCTTTGTGAACAATCGCCAACTGAATCAATTGAAGAGGAAAAGGTTGAAATAGATTTGTCTAAGACAAAATTGGGGGAGGCAGAAAAACAAAAACTACAAAATTTGTTTAGTAGTTTTAAGGGATTATTCTCAGACAAACCAGGTCTTACTCATGTTTTATACCATGAAATTGACACGGGAGATAACCCACCAGTAGTTTCCCGGCCATATAGATACGACCGGCAGAAACAAGCAATAATTGATTTTCACATACAAAAAATGTTACAAGAGGAAATGATTGTTCCAATTCAATCCCCGTACGCGTCACCAGTTGTGTTATGCAAGAAAAATAATGGGTTACCACCGGATAATCCAGAAGCATATAGATTTGCAGTAGACTATAGAAAACTAAATTCGATCACAAAGTATCCGCGATACCCTTTACCGTTAATAGATTATTTAATAACGAACATCCCCTATACAACAATAATGTCATCTCTTGATCTAAGAAGTGGGTACTTTCAAATGGCAGTAAACCCCAGTGATATTGTCAAGACCGCATTCGTAGTAAAAAGTGGCCTTTATGCTTTCAAGAGGATGCCATTCGGTTTATCAGGGGCAGCTCCCTATTTTCAAAAGGCAATTGACATAATCCTAAAACCTGTGATAGGGAAGTTTGTGAATGTGTATATGGATGACGTTATTATAACGTCTCCATCATTCACTCACCATAATGAGCATTTAAGGGAAGTTTTTTCGTTGTTGCAAGATGCAGGATTGTGACATTAAATAAAGATAAATGAAAATTTGGGTGCGATGAATTGAAGTATTTAGGATTAATTATTAGTAAAAAAGGAATTAAAACGAATGAGACAAAGGTTCGAGCCATACTACAGATGAAACCACCCCGTAACTCAAAAGAGGTGTCCAAGTTTTTGGGTATGTCCCAGTGGTACGCGAAATTTATTAAAAATTATGCGGATCTTTGTGAGCCACTTTATAATCTTAAACGAAAATTAAAAAAATCCGTCTGGTCCAATGAGGCGCAAAAGGCATTCGAAGAGGTCAAGGCGGCTGTAACAAAGGCGCCAGTTTTAAAATTACCAAACTTTCAGGAGCCATTCGAGTTATTTACAGATGCCAGTTCAATCGGTTTGGGAGCAGTGCTTAATCAAGAAAACAGACCCGTTATATTTGCTTCACGTACGCTGAACAACGCAGAAAGGAATTATACGGTAACCGAAAGAGAATGTCTAGCAGTAGTATGGTCGTTGAACAAATTCCGAACATATTTAGGAACGATGCCAATTAAAGTAATTACAGATCACGCTGCCTTAACACGCCTAACGCATGGCAAAAATTTGTCGAGTAGGATGATCAGATGGGCACTCAAATTAGCGGAATTTAATATAGAATGGGAACATAGACCGGGAACTCAAAATGCAGTGGCAGATATGCTATCAAGGAATCCTGTGGAAAGTATAATAGGAGAAAAAGTTAATTGTGCAATAATCAGGGATTTAGTACTTACTTCGCGGGAACAGTTAATAACAGAACAAAAGCATGACCCAGAACTAGGTCATATCTATAGATATGTAGAAAGCCCGGAAGATAACTCTGTTAATGCAACGATATGTGAGAATTGGTCCCACGACTTCCGTCTAATTGAAGGCTTGTTTTTTTATGCGAAACACGCAACGTCGTTAGGTGAAATGCGTGTATACATTCCAAAATCTTTAAGGAATGAAATAATGAGAGAATTTCACGACAGGCCAATTGCAGGACATTTGGGAAGATTTAAAACGTATCAATTTAATTCGGGACGTTTGTTATTTCACGTACATGAGAAAATTCATTGATCAATATGTCTCTACATGCCATATGTGCCAAGTTAATAACTATAAAAACGCGTTACCAGCTGGTCGATTAAATCCGATTATATAGAATTATCCAAATGAGATAGTGACGTTAGATTTGTTAGGCCCTTATCCTATATCGAGAATAAGACGTAATCGCTATATTTTAGTAATAACCGATCATTTCAGCAAATGGGCTGAAATTATACCTCTTAAAAAGGCTTCGTCTCGTATAATAGCGGATATTTTTTTTGATAATTTTATATCGCATTTTGGAGCTCCAATAAAATTAATAAGTGATAACGGTCCCCAATTTACATCCGAAATTTTTGAACATTTAAGTGAAAGATTAGGCATAAGGCATGTGAAGACTGTTGCATATAGGCCACAAGCAAATCGGACTGAAAGAGTTAATCGAGATATAGTGCAAATGATTGCAAATTATGTTAATGATCAACACGATACTTGGGATCAATTCTTACGTGAGTTTGCTTACGCTATTCGTACGGCGGTGAATGAAACAACGGTAAAATCACCTGCGGAATTATTTTTGGGTCGAAAATTGAATACCCCATTTCAGAAATTAGTAATGATTTCAGATGGATCGGAATTCAAAGTTAAAAACATAGAAAAAATATTTAAGGAAGCTAGACTAAGTACGAAAACTAAGCAGGAAAGGTGGGAAAGATATTATAATAGACGAAGACGAGATATACAAATTAAGGTAAATGATTGGGTCTTATTAGAGACACACCCTTTAAGTTCAGCAGCTAATAAAATCTGTTCCAAATTTAAACAAAAATTTGAAGGACCCTATAGAGTATTAGAAGTAAGAAATAACAATAATATATTGTAATATGGAAGTCAGGAAAAAGATTAACGGTTTACGTTGATCAACTAAGAATATATCGTCATAGGAAATGTGACGAGTTCGAGTTAGGAACAGGTAGCCCAGATAGTATCAGATCACGTCAGGAAACTAGTACTTCGGAAAAAGTACATCAAGGATTAAATGAGTCACACTATGGGAAAGAAAGATCTGCGGTGAAACGTGAGTTAGAGGCAAAAGGGATTAATCGCCAATCAAAACAATATAAAAACACAGATAGGACTGATAAGCGCAGATCACTGGTCAGATCGCTTCCTAGTTCATTTACAAATGACAGGAAAAGTAAAAGAGAAAAACTCGCTAAGGGAATGAAAAGGTCGTATGGATCGGGGGCAAGTGGACCACAGAGAAAGTGGCAAAGAAAGGGACACAATAATATTAACAAAAGACCATTGTCATCCAGTACTATTTATATAAGTAGGAAAAAGAACAAGACGGAGACAACTGAAGTTCAAGATGGAACGAAGTACAACCTGAGGCCACGCATGAGAAAGGATCAGGAGTCCCGACCGGCCAAGGAACCAAGACAAACCAAGAAAAACCGACAAGGAGACTACAAGCCCTACAGCAGGCAACATAAAGAATTCCAATGCAGCCAAAGAATAAGAAAAGGAAAGAACAGTGGTAGAGCACCTCGTCATTGGAAGTCCTGTGCGGGGACAAATAAAAATCAGGTTGTATTGTTTCATTTTTTTTTATGATCTTTCCAACAAGTGGTCGGAAAATTATTGCAAAGAAGGAAGTCTCGGGCGGTGTTTAAAAGTTATAAGCCAAGCAAAAGTTGACACTACAATGAGTGTATATTTATTTTTGAACTTTTGACTTGTAAAAATTTTTTTCTCTTTTGGAGAAAACAATTGTAATTGCACATTTGTTTGCTACGATGTATGACTTCGTGAGATGCGACAATTCCTTTGGTTATTTGTTTTAATGGTTTATTGAAAAATGTTTGTAATGCTATAATATGTATGTATGTGTATATATATGTTGATATATTGTTCCGTATTATGATGCATCTGGTTCAGGGAAACGCGGCGTAGTCAGGGCACTAACAATAATATTAACGGCGCTGCGCGGCTCATTGGGAGTTTTGTGGAACCAGATGCGGGGATGGAAATGAAAGTTTATTGTGATTTACAAATAATATATAATGCATAAAAATTGTGAAACTTATTGGTATTATGTAAACATAGATTTGACAAAGTAACTTAGAGAGTTTTTATTTCAGGGTGACAGACCCTGAAAGTAGTATTCAATAGCTGATATGTAGCCTCAACACGGAACAGTGGGGCCGAAATCCCAGCTCCATATGATAAGATTGTCCGGATGCAGAGTTTGGGTCTGCGCACCCAGGAAAAATTCGAGTAGAAAGCTTAAGTGTATCAATATATAAGTTACTTTAAGAGTATATATGTAAAAAGTGAGAATAGACCATGATTAAACAGCAATTATTAATGTTGGCCTAGTTAATGGAATAAAATTTATTGTCGCGAGTTTAAATTTAAAATTAAGTTGAATATTAAATTTAATTCTATGATGAATAATGAAAATTAAAGTCGAGATAAATATTGGAAATTATAGAAGTTAAAATGAGGATTCAAGGTTAAAATTTAAATAAAACTTAGAAAGCGAAGAGATTCAGAAATAAAAATTTAGGCACGTAATTTATTAAGGGCATTGAGAACCCTTAAATAAATCACGTTTTTCTTCTTGGAGGGGGTTGCGACATCTCTCGCGTTCTTCTTCTAACATAACTCCTACATTCTTTGACGGCCACGATTAATGGCAAAACTTTTCCAACCCAATACCAAGAAGAGAAACAAAGCGAAAATGCAAATAAGATATACTTTAAAAAGATAGAGGGTTTAGTGAGAAAGGACGGCAATCTTAGAGATAACTTAGTGCGGAACAGTTCGGAACAAGTGTTAGACGGCCTACTCACAAGGAAGAAGGATACGCCCATCTTCAATAATAATAATAATTATAAGAAAGAGTAAAAGTACCTGGATACACCTATCTACAAGTAGCAGAATAGGTGAGTCTTCAACCAAGGTAGGAGGGTTACTTTATAAACGGTAATATTTTGTATAGAAAGCTAGATTAGGCAGATAATTTACTATAATTAGGATAAGTGATCTAGTTGTGCGATCTGACTTAAATATTCAGTTTAATTTGTGGCTTATTCTCACTTAAAGAAAGTTGTTCTTTAAATATAAGTAAATTAAGTTATTCTTAATAAAA
>BMAV01013807.1:0-23184 GCA_019973955.1 Trichonephila inaurata madagascariensis | reverse complement strand
GGACAGGGGAGATCTCTTTTGTCTAGTGGTATGTTACGTGCTTATGAATCAGAAGGTAACGGATACTTTCCGTCGGATAACCACCACTTCAGAAGTATATATTATTTTATTTCGAGAACTGCAATATTTTCATAAATTTCACATCTACATGAAAAAAAAATACTTACCACCATGATGATGAACGGTGCGCTCTAGTTAAAAAAAAGAGCAGTTCAAAATGGTTGCTGTATACATAATTATGGTGAAAGGATCTCAGGGGTGTTAATTTTGTCTCCAGAGCTGACTATGTAGATTTTCGATTAGATGCAATTCTTCGAAATTAAAATTAAATAATTCCATTCGCTTACACATTATTTATAATAGAATAAGGTTTCAAAAAAGTGTAAAATTTTTAAAATATAATAATTATTTCAAAAATTATAAGCATATGAAAATAAGAAGCATTTATGTAAGAAATATTAGGTTGGGGAAAAAGAAATCCATTATTTTTTCATGAAATTCAAGACTTTATTTAACATGTTTCGTATTGTCCGATTTGGGTCAAATATGCACCGTTTGTTGTATAATTTATTGCCATTTTAAAGGTAGCTTCATATTGCTTCTCTCATAGAAGTTTTGGCCTTTATTGGTGAAAATCTCTAGTAATCGATTTTTACAATATTATGTTGATCTCAATTTCTTATTACTTTGGAAGTTTTGCAATGCGAAAGAAAGGTGATTTACCGTTTAGTGCCATATCTGGATTATACGGTGGATGCATTAAAATTTTCCAACCAAGCTCCCAGAGTTTCTGGTGAGTCACTACAGACGTGTGGCTTGGCGTTGTCCTGATGGAACACATCACTTCTTCTGTTGGCCAATTCTGGCCGTTATCCGGTCAGTCATTAGCTTCAAACGGTTCAGTTGTTTACAGTAGATATCTGAGTTTAGTGTTTGGCCCTACGGAAGCAACTCATAATAAATATATATATAATTCCTTTCCAGTCCTACCAAATACACAATAGAACCTTCCTGGATGTTAGTCCTGGTTTGGCCACCATTTGAGCTGCTTCACCACGCTTTGCCCACGATCATTTTCGTACAATATTGTCGTATGTGACCCATTTCTCATCCCCAGTCACCGACCGTTTAAGAAATGGGTCGATTTCATTCCGTTTGCCCAGGGCTTCGCAGATGGAAATTCGATCTATCATGTTTTTGGTGTTAATTGGTGTGGCACCCAAACATCAAGCTTCTATTTGAATCCAACTTTTCTCAAATGGCTTAAAACTATTTTATGGTCGATCTTTAGCTCCTGGGCGATGCTACGTCAACTAACTTGCCAGTCACCTTCTATTATTTAATTGATTTTATCGACATTTTCGATGACGGGCGCGGGGCAACTTAAACATCAAAAATGCCTGAACGGAATCTATGAAACAAAAATTGCACGTAATCAGCTGTTACAGTATAAGTACCATAAACATCATTTACAATTTCAGTCACCTGGCTTACATTTTTGCCTTTATCAAAGAAAAACTATAAAATGTATCGAATTTTCTCTTTGTTGACTTCCATTTTCAACACCCTGTAACTCACAACTGAATGGACCAAACAAAAAACAGCACAATAAATTTTTTAGTGGGAAATATCCCTTTGACAACGAGCATAAATTTGAAATTGTTTGATTGATACTTCACGAGATATCGACACTACAGCCATCTACCGAAAAAATTAATGGATTTCTTTTCCTCCAACCTAATATTAATTAAGTTTTACGTTGCGCATCACATTTTCTAAAATAGTAGCTCTAACAACAAACAATAAGTTGCTTTATAGAGTTAAATATATCTTTATTACACTGTATCTATTTTTACATCAACAGAATAATAAATTATATTTTTTTAAAAAATTAAAAAAATTACACATTTTTAAAATTTCAATGTTTTTCAAATATTTTAAAATACAAATGATTTATAATACTAAAATAAGGTAGGGTCTAAGGAGTATGAAACATTTTACAATTATATAAAGCTTTATACATCAGAGGCTACTATTTTAGAAAATAGCGTGCGCAACGTAAAATTTATTTAATATTTATTACAGCAAATGTTCCTTATTTTCTTATGCTTATAATTTTTAAATTTATGATGATATTTTAAACATTTTGCACTTTTTTGAAACCTTATTCCTGTATAAATAAGGTGTAAAAGAATCGAATAATTTAATTTTAATTTCAAAGAATTGCATCTAATAGAAAATTGTTTACATTTTCAGCTTTCGGGACAAAATAAAAACCTCTGAGATCTCAATATTTTCATTTCATGTGTAGTTTTTATTTTCATGAAAAATAATAGTAAAATAATTTGACAAGCTAATTTCTAAACGTAATTTACTAGAATAGAGCATGTGATTAAATTTTATCGATATTAACTTAGTAATACTAATCTCGATCAAAAAGTAGTTTTTTAAGAAAACTTCGAAATTATTTTAAAATTAAATTGTCAATGAATTTTAAATGCATTTCAATTCAGAAGTATATTACACGCAATTCAGTTTCAGGTCTAAAAATTTATTTATTTTTAAGAATTTTTGAATAAATATTTAAATGTGAGAGAGAATTGTTTTCAAAACATAAACTTTATATCATGAGAGATCTGATGATAATTTGAAATTTCTGAAATTTATATGCGATTAAAATTAACTTAACTTAAAAGCATGGAAGATTTGAAAGCATGTTCTATATTTGAGATGATAATCAATATGTGTTCTCTTTTTTAAAGTTATGGTTTATTATTTGAATTTTTTAAAGATTATAGTATTTTGTAGTTCATATTCTTTTACCTTACAAATTACCTTTGTCAACATGTACCATTACAGTAGAACCTGTTTTTGTGCGGTCTTTTCTTATGCGATTTTATTTTTGTGCAATATTTTTCCTCTCCCTTTTGCGGAACTCAATGGCTTTGGCTCCATTGTAATGTTTTCTATCTATTTACCAGTGGTGTAATGGAGAATGTTAAGCCCCCCCTGAAAGTCAGGGTTTTCCTTTAATATTTTATAAATTGGGAAATACGTATTTAGCGTAACTCAAGCCTTAGGCCCTATTGTCCCCCCCCCCCCCCCGTGATGCGGGGGTATACGTTAAGCCACTGAAATGTAGACACTACAAGACGCTCTGTTCATTTGTTATAAAGAGTCTCCCGACAATGCTCATTCAGTTGCTTTCTCTCAACGCTCCAGCAGCCCACGCTTGATTGAAGACGAAACTTTCAATGACAGTGACATTATCAGTAATTTGATAGATTATGAAGACGGACAAGAAGAATCGGATTCTTTGAGAGCGGATAAAATTATGCAGGGATCCACCTTTCCAATAAATTGGAAAAGCATTTTCTTAAAATAGATACCAATTAAGAAAGGTGTAAAAAATTCCAAAAAGGGCTTCAATCATGTATAGCTAGTTATCGTGACATTTGCAAGCAACTGTGTGACTACCCGATCTTCGTCACAAAAACTTATCTCTTACTTTATGTTGCCTAAAAATAAATCAATTGAAATTGTACCTTCAAGTGACGGAAGCGATTTTGAACTTATTCATCACAGGGATTTGGATTACGATGAGTAGCAATGAATTATGTATGTGCATTTTGAAAACTTATCAGTGTATACAATGAGAAACTATATTATTGTAAAATGTTTCCATGTGTAATATTTCATTGTTTATTTTGTACTCTTACATTAATTTCGTAAAAAATTGACATATTTTATAAAGCGACTTTTTTTATATGGTCCCTATCCACCGCATAAAAAAGGTTTTTGTAGTATTTCCACGAATTAGTTTGCTTTATGTAAGAATTTATGAAATTTTTGAATTTTTTTTAGTGTTTATTTTTATGCGGTTCCTATCTACCGCACAAAAACAGGTTCAATTGTATTCCTAGAACTGTATTTCCATTTCATTTGCTTTGTATTTTTGAATTTGCGTAATATTCATTGTTAAATGTTAGTTTTCTAAGCTATTATTCTCTCTTTATCTTTTTTATATCAAAGATTTCGAAACAAAAATTAACAAAAAGACAGTTTCGGGATGCTTTATCATTGCTTTCTTAAAAATTGTATTTTACGCTAGAACATGAAATAATTGAAATAAATATAGTTGTTTCAATTCCATACAAGAATTCATAGCTAAAAAAAACTTTTAAAAACAATTTAAATTAAAATAATAATTATTTAGTAAAAGACTTCATTTATTTTTCTTTTATTTAAATTAGGTTTATAAAGAACTAATTCAGAAAAAAAAGTGTTTTCAAAAAATATTTTTTAGCATACTGTACAACATAATTGTATTAATTTATTAGTGATGCGAGGATGTTTTATATATTTCTAAAATTATTTGAATAAAAAAATGTCGTTTGAATTAAATAACACAATTTAATGATATTTGAATACATTTATATTTTTCAGTTGATATATATATATATTAAAAATATGATTCTTTTTTTTAAGATAACTCATTTCCTAGATTATTTACTTTGTACTTTTAAATTTTCTTTAGCTTCATTGTAAAACATCGTGAATTATTATAATACAGAAAAAGAGTTATTAAATAGCTTTAATGTAATTTTTATAATAGTCATATATAAAAAGCATGTTTCAATTAAAACATCAATAAAATAAAAAAATAATGTAAAAATTCCTTGAAAAAAATGGTATAATTTAATATAATATTTTACCGCACATAAGAGAGAGTTATTATTGTTTCATTACTATTAAAGATGAAATTCCTTAAAATATTCTTTTAAAGAAATTTATTGAATTTGAACTATAATTCATTTAAAAAGTATTACGTAACATTGACAATTTAGGCTTTAGAATAATGTGTTTTAGAATTCATAATCGTATGTAGTTTATCTCTTGATCAGATTAAAAAAAACGGTACAATTTATCAACATTTCAAAACGATAAAAAATATAGAATTAATTCTACATACATACAGGTATATAGCGTGCAACTGGTTAAATTAGCTTTCTACTTACTATGTTGCTGCCCTTCAACTGTAAAAAGAAAATAATGGTAAAAATTAGTGCAGGCAAATAGATCATATAACGACAGAATCTAGCAGAAATGATTCTAACAATTTTGGCAACATGTGATGCTTTTTTGCGATTTTGCTTGCGACAGTTTTATTTAACTGTCAAGGCGCTACTATTTATAAGAAATATTTTCCACTTGAATTCTGCTAATTACCATGTTAAGAAGTTAGGGTTTATGCAAATTTACTGTAGAATTTATAATCAAGTAATTGATTTATCCCTCTAGTTTGTGATAATAGATTTAGCTACAACTGCATTTCTACTGATTCATGTAAATAATTATTCAACTAAATACAAGCGAGTTTGAATCAAATACAGCTAAAAAAAATTTCTATTTTCATAAACATATTTATGAATAGAAATTTTTCAGGATTTATCATTAAAACAATTCAAGGAAGCTTTTTAATAAATTCGTTCGTTATACATTTTCTTATGTAATTTTACTTTTTTCACCCATTTTATCTAGCATTTAGTCATTTTAATTTATAAATGTTATTTGTTCTAATTTACATATTTTTTAAAAATAATATAAAATTCAGAGAGATCTTATTTTAAACAATCTTTTTTTCTTTGCGTCACGGGAAAACTCATAACAGGAAAAATATATTTCACGTAACGAGAGAACAAATAAATTTTTTTTTCTTATTTCAAAAAACAACATGGATTTAGAACATTAAAATTAAAATTTTCTTAAGGGAATACAACTTTCAAGTAATAAATTATACTACTGGGTTTATCATATGAGCGCATAATATATTATGAGAAAATTTGTATACATATAATATACATTAAAATACAGCCCAACGGAAAAAAAGAAATGTTTTGAAAATATCACATGGGGCAGTTTCTTCAAATTTTCTAAGAAATGATTTAGTTTTTGATCAAATTATTTCCAGAGCAGAATAAGGATTCCAGCAATAAATATTTGCTAATGATTTTGTGGATATTTTTGAGGGACTATATATCAATGTCTAATGTATCAGAATTTGCTTGAAATAATACTTCTTAATGCAATACATATAGTTACATTTTACATATGTATAATTAAATGAAGGATGTATTCATTTTTACTTCGAATGATGATTACAAAAGTGAAAGAAATTACATAAGACAGTAAAGAGGTAACTACTGCCTATTGACCAGACATGACCTACTTAAATTTTTATCCTGCCCCTACAGATTTTAAAACAAAAATACTAAAATTTTCAATTTTAGTATTTTTTTAAAAAAAATATTTAATTATATTTTGTTTTGCATGTGTACAAACTTTCTTCGAAATTTAAATATTATTTCGTATATGCATAATATAATTGTGAGAATTTATGTAGAAATTGATTTAAAATTGCTTCGTAAAATAGCAGAAATTGGAATTCGCTGTTATAAAAATGTATAAAATTATTAAAATGTACTTTATTATTTTTTATATTTAATTAAAAAGTATTTATTCTATATATTAACTAAGCTAAAAAAAAATTTAAACGGTAAATGCAACACCATAGTTTATTTTTCGCATTTGCAATATAGAATTTCAAGATATAGTTTTTTAAAAAAAATATTTCTTTCATTTTTAATAAATGTGTTATTAATTAGCAAATTTTTTTTCTTTTTTCTAGCCTATCCCTAAAAATGTTTTTCCAACACGGCCTTGAGAGAAACAATATATTTTTATACATATATATGTGTCTTACAGCCCTTCAAGGCCGAGAAATTTACGATAATTTCTTTTAATAATCCTTATAGGAAATTCCATGGAGTATTATCTTTGAATGTTTGGTATATAAACATAAATAAGAAACATTATATATTAATTTTAATGCATTAAGGTATCCGACTACGTTCGGAACCATGATATAAAAAAAGTACATAAATGGATAACTTTCATAGTATTCAGTGTCATTTAAATTAGAATACATGAATAAAATTGTTTTAAGAATGTTATTATTATAAAAAAATTATTTAAATGCAGTATTTTGGAAAAAATTAACTTAGAATGACCTATTTTCAAAACATTCTCCTTTTATGAAAAATGCTTCTATAATAATAATACTTTGTGTGTGTGTGTGCTTTTATAAAGTAAAGACTTCTCCAGAAGGTTTGAACTAGGACTTTTGAAAAATTTACATTATTTTCACAGAGTTACTACCAATTAAAATAATTATTGGCGTTTATTTTCTAAAAAATTCTCCCCTCTGTTGTATTAAAATATGGGTAAATCCACTTCTAAGTTATATATTTCAAACATTTTAGTTCAGGCTCTGTACAAATGTCTGTGCTATATACGTGCAAAATATTATTATTATCGATGCATTTTTCATAAAAGGAGAATGGTTTGAAAATGGGTCATTCTATGTTCATTTTTTGTCAAAATATTGCACTTAACAAAATAATTTTTTATTGTAATACTATGCTTAAAACAATTTTATGTACATTTTCTAATCTAAGTGACACTAAACATCATAAATATTATCCATTTATATGCTTTTGCAATATGAAGGTCTCGAATGTAGTCAGATACCTTAAAAAAAAATCTAAAAGTGGTTAAACCACCGATTGGCAAAGCGAGATAGGGTAGAGGTCTGAATTGTTAAGGATTTGAGAACAGTCATGAGAGCCATCCAAGGACATTATCCCAATCTTGACAACATCAATGCTTATATAATGAAATAATTTCAAATATTGAATAAATTTATTTAAATTATTAAAATGTACTTACTTCCTCCCAAAGCTAAAGCAAAGAGTGTAATACTAATGCATAGTATTTGCGTATGTAGGTAAACCATTTTGCATAGGTTTGCTGCGTTCAGAATTCTATACTAGCAGATAGAACTCTGATACGGGAATTTATTTACAATTTTATAAACTTTTATAGACTAATACGTAATGTAAAGAATGCAGCTGTATTAGCTCATCTGTTAAAAACTATTAAAATAAAGCGATTCCTGTATGATATCGCCTTATCGAGAAAAGATAAAAATCTCTTTATAGATAGCAATCAAAATGATCTGGCAAATGATATTTAAGGCAATGGTCTTTATGATAAACTGTTTTCTTTGGATATGCAATCGATTGAAGAGACAGATGAAACAATAACGATATTTTAACTATCAGAAGAGGAAGCCTGATAGAGTGTAGTTAGGAAGACGTAGATTCTGATTCGAAAACGTTATAATCGGAAGAACTTATTTTGGAACTAAACTGAAGGGAATTAGAGAAATCCTTGTTGTGTGATACTGAATCATGTAAAGATTGAAAAAAAAAACAGCGTGTTAAGGCTCCAGAGGTTCAGGCCCTTTTTAATAATTAGATGTTAATATATTAAACTATGAATCAAGATTATTTAAAATGATCTTTAAGACTATGAAATAAAAAATACAAGTCGGTCCTCTATATACGACATTGCAAAATTTTCTATTTCGCGAACTTTTTCCTGGAACCAAGAACATTTTACTATTTTTTTCGTAAAATAACCACCAAATAGTGAAGTATATTTTCTAGTTAAAGGAAATTTTCTCTATGGATTCGATTTTTTTCCAACTCTTACTATTAGTCCACTTTCACCCTATATATATATATGACATGTTTTTTGAGCCAGAATCGGACTTAGTTTTTAAAAAGGATCTTTATTTGAGGAAAGTTAGACATATTCTGACGCTAAGAGCAGAGAGGAAAAGCACGCCATCCTGAAAATCTAAGTGGGTTACCACTTAAAATACAGATGCGGTAAGCATCGCGGATTTTATGAGTGTACTTGAAGGTTCATGCTGACATATAGGGCTATTAAATATAACGATCTGGAATTAGACATGTTTATTGGCTAGGTCATATGTTCGGCAGAAATAAATGGGTGATTAGTTTGATACTTGAAGATGAAATGAAAAATATGAGTTAAGTGCTAGATAGGAAATTTAATTTTTAATCTAATTATATATATATATATATATATAATTATATAATTATATATATATAATTTTCAGTCGTTAATAAAATACTTCCTATTCTCCATTCAAGCTCAAATTCCTTTTTTAAAACTTTTAGTGGATGACACTTGATGTTAATACAGTTTTTTTCAAATATTAATTCATTAATTAAATTAAAAAATGAATAAAAAGTAACAAACAAAAATAATAGTCCAACGAGATATATAGAAAGGAAAATGGAAAATTGCTTTCTATTTTGTCACTTAATAGTGTGATTCTGTCCTGTGTTTATACATATTTATATTAATTGTAACTATTTAATGAAAAGTAACTAAAATAATTTTTCTTGTTGACTTAAGTAGGAATTGACTTAAATTTTTTTATGTTACTTGTTTCTCCTTATTTTAAAAATATTTCCAGGACATTTTTCAAATTATTTTCTCTTTTAGTACACTTTATGTTGATCAATGACCTTGAGCTGGTTTTACCAGGTGCCTAACTCACCTAGAGCTATCAAATTGCTGTACTTTTTCAAAAAAAAAATTAAATAAAATTGAAATGGTTTTATCGGTAATTAAATTTAAGGAAACATGTAATAGTGTATGCTTAAAATTAATCGTTAAATAATATTTTATGTTTAAAATTACTTGTAAGCTTAAAATTAGAAAATGTCATTAATAAATTCATCAATTTGTGTATAAAATTATTTTTTAAATTTGAAAATGCATTGTATTCTTTGGACATTGTTTTTTCTTTGTTTTCCTTGCAGATTTCTTTTTGATGGGTAAGATATATAAAATAAATTGAAACTAATTTACAAAAATGTGTCAATAATTAATTTTTTAATTACTAAATAGTGCTTATGAATTTAAAATTTGTTTTATGTGCTTTTTATAGCATAATAAAAGAGAGGAATTTCTACTAAGCTTTTTTCGGGATTTAGTGACTTCGTTAAATAGAGGTCCGACTGCATAATCTAAGAATAGATTTAATAATTTAAAAAAATTATTACTCTGTTATGATAGTTGTCATCATGTTATTTTTCAGTTGGCATTAGGTTATCCCTTGTCCAATCAAACATTTGTATGTGCTGTAAATTTAACTGGGGTTCAAAGTCTTCACACTATGTATTAGTAGTGGAGCTTCGAAAAGTGAGGCTATAGTTCAGAGTTATACTTGAAGGTTTATAATAGGTTTAAATTGTAAGATGTATGTCACCAGTGGCGTAATGGAGAATATTGAGCCCCCCCTCCTCCTGCAAAGTCAGGTTTTGAGCGCCCATCCCAAATAAGTACTTGGAGTCAGTCAGACTTTGGGCTCCCTAGAATCCTTGCCTCCTCCCGAAATGTGGGAGTTGCGGGGGCGAACGTTACGCCACTGTATATGACACCCAATGTCCTTACTTGGTTTCTAACATGATGTTAATGATAATACATGTGTTTTCCCAATACTCAACACCACTAAATAAGTGAAATTCAAACAATACCTTTGAATATTTTGCGTTCTTGGCGCTAGGAAATTTGACTCTTCATTGCAGAATTCTTGTTGCCTAGTACTGCTATGAAATAAGATATTCATAAGTATAGAATAATATCACCACTTACAATTATGTAAATCTCTTTTTTACTTTGTCGATATTGTATCAAAAAATTTATTAAGAGTATCGTATTTAATTGCTATTCAGCACTTTTGAGTAAGAAACACTCGTGGAAATAGATACTGAAGAAAAAAATGCAAGTTTTAAAAAGTGCAAAATCTATTTTCATTAAACACTTTATAATACCAGATTTAAAAAAATATCTAATATAAGGAAAACTATTTGAATTTAAATCGAACATAGACACATCATTGGTAAGATATATTTCAAATGGAGGTTAAGAGTAGTTATTTTTTTCCCTTTATTTTTTAAAATCTGTGAATGCTTTTAGTTGATTCAATATATTACTAAAATATAGTAATATTAAAAAAATTTATACAACAAAAAATATAAAATACAAATAATTAAACGATATACCACTAGCTTAGGTAGATAATACGTACTTACGAGAACTTCTTTTCTCATTAAAAATATCTAAAAAAAGCAATTCATTATTTTGCAGATGCAAGTAAACAACTAAGGTATTTTCTACATAAATTTTCATAATAGAGTTTTTTTATAATGCTTTTAGTGAGAAAATATTCGTTAATTTGTAAAGGGATATTATAGAACTATTTTTAAAACAATGCTTATTTGAAAGTGTATGATTAATTGAAATAACAACTCAAGACTTAGGAATGAAGTTGACAACAATTAAATATTAAAAGTTACTAGATTGAAACTTATTATTCAACTGAAATCGACACTGTAGAGCATATAAATTTGAAGGCATTGAAGTAATGTTTAGTTTTTGCAATGTGTTCAAGACGTCATGTTGACGTACACAAGTGATACAAATGCATAATAAATTTTTTACGAATGCATTAAATGTTCAAGAAGCAATTGAGGTATTATCGAGTCTCATGATAGGATTTTTTTAAAATCATAAATTATTTTTTGGATTCAGAGTTAAAATAGAGTTGTCAACACTCTTTGATACGAGCATAAATGAATACTGATGTTTCGATAGTTTACTACATATTTAAGCAGATACGCTTTCAGCACAAATGTTTATAAAACTTGTTAATGTATCCTATTACTTGCAACAGCTTTTTTTTTTTAAATGGAGATATGGAGATTTTTTTTGCGGTTTTTAGATATATTTAGTATATTTTAAGATAAAAAAGCTAAAATTAAGAAGAAAAAAAAAGAAATTATTATTACTAAAATGAGAAAAAATAGGTAAAAATTTACAAAAATTTTCATAAATGGGGCCCATTCTGTATAAAAAGTTTATGAAAAAATTTTCAATTTTGATGTGTTGCTTTGCTATTCATTTTTGAAATGATCTTCTGGATAAGAGATATTGTAATTTTTATAGAAACTAGAGCACACTTAATCTTAGTTATTATAAGAAATTGCTTAAAAAAAGTGATTATATTCACTTAAGGGACTGTAAATATTGTAATAAAACAGTGATTGATAAATCTAAAGGTTAAAATACTTCTACTGTTATACAGATCATACACCACTCAGCCCATGGGCTTCACAATATTAAGATAGTTTCTTTAAAAAAAATTATAAAACTTTGTAATTTTGAAAATTTTCATTTTTTCCCCTTTTTTTATACATAAAACTGTTTTAAAAGCTATGTACTATTTTGACTAAAAAAATAGGTTCACTATATGCACAGGTATCCTGTAAAGAAGTATAAAAAATTTGGAACCCTATAGTGTAATAGTTTTTTTTAAAGCTTACCTAAAAGCAAAAAATTATGCTTTGGAGAAAAGTGAAAAAACTAAACATTTGTAAGCGATTGTTTACGTTTTTGTCAATACTTTTTTTTCATATTTTAAGGTTATTTTATCAACAAACCCACAAGTGTCATACATTTCTAGATTCAGAAAAATATACACATTTTTTAATACTAAAATAGAAAAATCAATTTTTTGAATGTGTATGATGTTCTGGTTCCCTTAAGGTATCAACTACACTGCTGGCCACCGTAAATGCAACACCATGAAGGAAGCCTGCAAATAACATGAAATTTACAACATGCATTAGCGGAGATGAGATATGTAAATGATTAGAATTTCAGCGCAGACACACATCACGCGCGCCTGTGGCGCCACCTCAAAGCGCTATTTAAGGCTAGGAGATTTTCGACGATTTCAGTTCGGCAATTGTGTTTTCTTGTGGTTTCAAAAACGATCAGTTATGTCTCGTAGAAACAGCGATCAGCTTTTGATCAAGTATCCGAAGTTCGACAGATGAAGGGAAAGGGGGCCTACCGAGATTGTGGATTATCTTTCAGGGAAATCGGTAATCGTGTTGGACGAAACTAAACAACCGTAATGCCGATATGTGACCGTTGGAGGCAGGAGGGGACGACGGACCGGCGGGGCGATCCGCATCCCCTCAGTGCACTCTTCATGTGAGGACAGGCAAATTGTGCGCATGGCGGGGATGGATCGCTCAGTCACATCACGAACCGGGCCCAAAAAATTGATTTTCCGCATCATTCAGTGACTGCGCGTACCATTCAACGCCATTTACAGCAGAGTGGTCTGTCTGCAAGACGTCCATTGCTTGGTCTACCCTTGACGCAGAACCACAGACGTCTCCGACGCCAATGGTGCGATGAAAGAAGGATTGGGTGGCAGAATGGAATGAAGTTGTCTTTACTGACGAGTCACGCATCTTTCTGCAACACCATGATGATCGGATTTGAGTCTGGAGACACCGTGGAGAGAGGATGCTGAACAGCTGCGTTATGCACCGCCACACTGGTCCTGTACCGGGTATTATGATATGGGGCGGTATTGGATATTACTCTCGCACTCCTCTAGTACGCATTTCCGGTACTTTAAACAGCCACCGCTAAATCTCCGAGGTGGTGGAGTCAGTTGTCCTTCCTTACCTTCAGGGCTTGGACACAGCCATATTTCAACAGGATAATGCGTGACCACACGTAGTACGCATTGTCCGAAGATTCTTCGTCAATCACCAGATTGAATTGCTTCCTTGGTGGGCTCGCTCTCCGGATCTTTCGCCGATAGAAAACATGTGGTCCATGGTTGCTCACCGACTGACCCAGATTACACCCCCAGCTGCCACACCAGATCAACTTTGACAACGTGTGGCAGCTGCTTGGTCTGCTGTTCCCCAAGAACACATCCAAAGTCTGTTTGAATCAATGCCGAGGTGTGTGACAGCAGTGATCTTCAACAATGGTGGCTACTCTGGCTATTGTATCTGGCAGGAACCCCACTTCACAAAAGTCTATAAATTTAATCATTTGATACTTGGTCAACATGTTATCTACAAAATAAATTTTGTTGTGCTATCTCTTGTCTTTCTTGGTGTTGCATTTACAGTGGCCAGCAGTGTACTTGCGACAACCGTTTTTTGAAAAAAAATGGAGATATGGAGATATTTTTGTGGTTTTTAGATTTATTTAGTACATTTTAAGAAAAAAAGGCTAAAATTAAGAAGATAAAAATAAATTATTACTACTAAAATGGGGAAAAAACGGGGAAAAATTGTTAAAAAATTACATAAATGGGGCCCACTCTATACAAATAGTAAATGAACCGATTCTCAATTTTTCAATATTGATGTATTACTCAGGATAAGTGATATTTTAATTTTTACAAAAACTAGAGCACTTTATCTTTGTTATTATTTGAAATTGCTTAAAAAACAGTGATTATATACACATAAGGAACTGTAAATTTTGTAATAAAGCAGTGATTGATAAATCTGAAGTTCAAAATACTTCTACTATTATACAGAACATACACACAAAATTTCAGCCAATTATTTTCAAAAATTTTTGAGCAATCGCTGTCCCCGTTTGAACTTTAAAAAAAAAAACACATTTCGATTAAAAAGCATGTTTATTTTCTCTTAGTTAAATTATTCACTGGAATCACGATTTGTATAGTATACAGTAAACTAATTATATAAAAATAAGGATTGGGGTGACTCAATCACCCCGCGTGATCATTAACGCTAGTATCGAGTGTGTGTCTGCTCCCGGGATAAAACACACATTTTGAAGTCTTCTCGCTTAAATATTAAAAATAACACTATTATATTCTTCATTGGAATTTTATATTATTTTTCATTGTTGAACATTAGTTCTAAATGCTAATTCTGTGAGGCTTAAAACTAATTATAATATGAGCATTTTCATTCTAAAATATCATTTTACATTTTCGTAAACATTGTCGCTCATTTGGGTTTACTCTCCTGACAATTCGGCTATTTATCAAGAATGTTTTAATTTTTTAAAAAATGAACTCGTTCGAAGAGCGGGTACTTCAGACAGTATAATTTTAATGTATCAGTGCTGCACAAGGTATTTTTTATAACTAATTTATTAATACTAAATTTAGAGCAAGTTTAATAAGTATTACGACTTTCCCTGGGCTTGTCTTGCAGAGGAAAGTTTTTCAAAGGAAGGTTTCGATTGAAATTGACACCTGAGTAAAATTTTCTATATTTGGCTGAGATCTATATTTTGTCTTGAAAGCAGCCACCGCATTTTACAATCTGTTCCAATTTAAAAATTCGAGAAAGAAAAATATAAAATATATATTACTTAAAAGTTACAAACATAAAATTTAATATACTTATCTTATTAATTTGTACAGTTTATAATTAAGATCGTTTTGTACTTTTTGCGTCAAGTGCGTTATTATTGCATTCAATATATTATTATTGCATTCAATACATTTTATTGTATATGGGGGATATAAATTATATGATTGAAAAGTGGATCACCAGTATTGAAAGTTTGAGAAGCACTGACCTTATATATTAAAATTGCTGATGGTTTCTGAACTCATTGCCTTGGAAATTAAAACATGAAAGCACAATGTGTTTAAAATACCGTTTTGGTTTTTTTTTATTTTTCTCTGTACTTTTATCTATTTTTTTATCATACATTCAAAGTAATGTTAAAATCATATTAGTTTTTTTAATGTTTTATCTTTTTAAACCCTTATTTAATCATAGCGGTTCAGAGTGGCCCCTTTTACGATTTTTTTCCCAAGAATTTTTCGCCATTTGGAATTTCTTTATGTTCAAACCAAAAAAAACTGTTTAAAAAACCCAATGAGTTGCAGTCAAACCTTTTTTTTATGTGGTTTTTTTAACCCTCGTTTTTTTATAGGGGTTTTTTAAGGGGCCCTTTTTATTTTTTTTATGTAATTTTTTTGCGCGATTTTTAAAACGATTTGTGATTTTTTGACATGTTTCAATGTTTTTCGGGGAGTTTTAACTCGCCCCCTTTTAATAAAAAAAAATAAGAACAAAATTTAACAGTTTTGTGTTAAGTTTCAAGTATAAAAATGAGGGTTTTTAAAAAATAAAAAAAAGATGTGCGTAAAAAAAATTAGAAAATTCCAAAAACCCAAACCCCTTGTTTTATTAAAAAAAAAAAGGGTTTTCCCATGAATTTTTCACTACGGGAAGGGTCTTTAATCTTTTTTCCGTTATATTTTCCCAGGTACATCACGAATTCTGTTTCTTTTTTTAATCATCACCTTTACCGGATCCGTATAAGGGCCGCGGAGCCGAGGGGTTTGGGGGGACCGTGGCTTCCCCTTTCCCCAAAAGCCCGACCCATTGCCACCGGACCCAGCCCGGGCAAACGTTAAATCGTCGAGACCCGAAACTTTCCCCCCGTTGGTGGGTGGGTAGAGGGGGGTGCCAGCTCAGGTGTCGCCCAAATCCCCTGACCATGGTTAAAAAATTATGGTCCGTCGCCGGCCCCTTGGTAGCTGCGTGTGACGTTAATATTAAACAATCAATCAATCAGCCTGATCCGTAAAGGGGGTAATCACCCGGATCGGGGTTTGGAAACCCTTTTGATTTGGCGGAGATACCAAGAACCCGGGCTTTTTTTAAAAAAGGGGTTTCTTCATTATAAAATATGTAAAAATATGTTAGATAAATAGCTGAAAATTTTTTGTTAAATTTTATTTTTGGAAATTTTCATATTGTCTTTTAGTCAAAAGCCCATTTAATTTTTGAATCAGTTTATTGAACAAAGTACCCTTTTTTATACTGTATTTTTTTTTTGATTGTTTGAGGTTTCATCACAGAGTAAAATTTAGCCCGGGCAAGTTGTTTTGTATTTACCTTGTTGATCTTTCATGGAAAAAAAAAATTGGCCCCCAACCCTATGTCGACCAATATATAAAGAAAATTTTCCCCCCTCCTTTTTCTCATACATGTAAAATTTTTTCAGTTCAGAACCAGATTTTGAAAAAAGGGATAAATGGATAATTTTTTTTGATATTTGGTCACCTAGATTGCAAAAAAAATTTTTTAAGAATAGTATTCCTAAAAAAAATTTAAGGAATATTTTAAAAAAAATGAACATAGAATGAACTAAAATTCTCCCTTTTTTGAAAAAAAGCTTCATTTATTTCTTGTCGTATTCCCCAGACCCCGGCCCCGAGTAAGTTTAACTAGGGTTTTTTAAAAAAAATATAACCGAAGTGGGTTTATCCATATTTTTTCGGGAGCAGAGGGGGGACATTTTTAAAAAAAAGACGATAATTTTTTCAATTTGGGGTTTTAAACCCGAAAATAAGGGAAATTTTTTAAAAATCATAGTTGAGCCTTTTACAGAGGTTCGGGTTTTTATGCAGGCAAAATATTATTATGATAGAAGCATTTAAACAAATGGAGAAGATTTTGAAAAAAGGTTATTCTAAGTTAATTTTCCGAAATATTGTATTTAAATAATTTATTTTTGTCAAAATGTCCTTAAAACAATTTTATGCATTTATTCTAATCTAAGTGACACTAAATATCACGAAAATTATCCATTTATGCTTTTTTTTTTAAAATCACGATTCCGAACGTAGTCGGATACCTTAATTTCATTCCATGCTTTAAATTATACTTTCATAGACTATTTCTAAACTTCAAAAGATAAGAGTATTACAGATGTACATTTAGAAATTCTTTAAAAAAAAAAAAAGGCCGCTTTATGTGGCGAATATACCTAAAACTTAAAACAGGCAGTTTGAAAGTATAGGTGCGCTTATATACGCCGGCATATATGATAAGTATGTTCTCTCCGTACGATTGTATAGATCTTACTGCTAAGAATAACTTTTATTGTATCGGTTTGTATAGGTATGAATCGTATGAGCCAGTTTTTAAACATAATTTATTTTGTAATATTTTTATGCGTCGTTTCCAAAGGTACTTAATGTTTAGTGAATAAAACAGATTTTTCCAATAAAAAGTTTTACTAGTATCCATATTTGAGAAAAATATGTAATCTCCGTTAAAACATTCTCATCGAGATTTATTGCATACAAAAATATGTAATTCTAGAGTTATAAGTTGAATATCCCCTATACCTACAAACGCATCGATAGTGTAGAGATCCTAATAATACAGGGGTGGGCGAATTTTTCCAGAGGATGGACAACTTCTAATGTTTTTAAGAAACAACGGTTGCGGTCCACCCATTGACATAGGTGTGGCTATTC
Source organism: Trichonephila inaurata madagascariensis (assembly GCA_019973955.1). Taxonomy (NCBI): domain Eukaryota; kingdom Metazoa; phylum Arthropoda; class Arachnida; order Araneae; family Nephilidae; genus Trichonephila; species Trichonephila inaurata. Next base: position 5,096 of record BMAV01013807.1, on the reverse strand, counting down.
TGTATAAAAATTGTATGTTTTCTTTTTTTAACACTTGCTTTCGACACACACACACACACACACACACACACACACACACACACCCCAACCACACACACACACACACACACACACACACACACACACACACACACACACACACACCACACACACACACACACACACACACACACACACACACACACACACACCACACACACACACACACACACACACACACACACACACACCACACACACACACACACACACACACACACACACACACACACACACACACACACACACACACACACACACACACACACACACACACACACACACACACACACACACACACACACACACAAAACACACACACACAAAATTTTTTTATTTTGTTTTCAAACTATGTCATATTACTATTTTTGCCACAAAAACACAAGTAACTTAAATCTGCCTAGTTATATTCGTGAAAAATTTATAAGCGACTGCTAGACTGTGGACGAATTCAACGCAGCGACCAGAAAACATACATAAGCCAATGAATTTAGAACGGGGCGGGACTGGGGGCTGCCCGTCCCCTGTCATCGCAGACATGACATCAACAGAACAACCCAATACTGTGAAATGCATGGTGTGTTTGGATGTTTCAATACCAATTACGCCTATCACGGGAAAAGCTATCATCCACATTTATTCTCCTTTTTGTCGGGTGGTGGGGGAAAAATCATTTAAAAACGGCTGGAATCGCTGTGATCGCCTTTTTCCCCTACAGCGGCAGTGAACGTTTTGGTATACGACTACGTTTGGAACTTTATTTAAAGCGCATAAATGGATAATTTTCGATATTTGTGTCATTTAGACACATGTATAAAATTGTTTTAAGGACATTTTGACAAAAAGTTATTTAAATACAATATTTCGGCAAAATCCAACTTAGAATAACTTTTTTCAAAATGTCCTCCTTTTGCGAAAAATGTTTCTAATATAATAATATTTTTCCGATATAGGCCCCGACCTCTGTACAGAGGTTCAACTATGATTTTTGAAGGTCACATTATTTTCAGAGTTACAACCATTGGAAATAATGATCGTCGTTTTTTTCTTAAAATTTCTCCCCTCTGTTGTCGTAAAACATGGATAAACCCACTTCTAAGTTTATATATTTCAAAAATTCTAGCTGAGCCTCTGTATAGAGGTCCGAGCTGTTTCTCGGCAAAATATTAATTTTATGATAAAGCTTTTTTCAAAAAGGAAAATATTTGAAAATGGGTATTGTATTTCCTTTTTGTCAAAATATTGTACTTAAATAAGTTTTTTATTGTAATAATATTCTTAAGTCAATTATATACGTTTTCTAATCTAAGTGACACTAAATATCATAAATATTTTCCATTTATACACTTTTGTAAAATCATGGTTCCGAACGTAGTCGGATACCTTAAATTATTTATTTAATTGCGTCAATAAATAAAATTATATAGCTTGATTTTTTCCGAAATAAATATTGAATGCCGCTAAGAAAACAGAACCATTACGTGTGGCTAACAATAAGACACTCTTCGCGCGCGCGCGCACTGGCTTTCCTCGCAGTAAAATCCAGTTTCACGTAAGTGAATGTTTATATTGAAGAGGAAATATATATTCTCTAATAATTCAATGTAAACTACTTCTTGAGTCGAAGCAGCTGAAACTATAAGTTTAGTTAGGTGCATATAACAGGTATTTTGTTACTATAGACATTACACAACTTTCTAAACCAACTTGAAATCTGAAGCTGCTGAAGTGCTGCTTCAGGATTTGGATGTTATTAGAAGAATTTCTTCTTGCAGACACATGCTCCAATTACAGCTTTGATGTGTTTTAGAATTTAATATTGTTTTTGTGTTAGACTTGATCTTTTTTTTAGATTTTTTAAGATACCTTTTTGAAATTGTGTTAATGTGATGCAAGCACTGAAGGATAATTTGTACGGTAAATTTAATCCTTACAAAGAGAATTCAACTTTTAAAATTCAAATTTTTGAAATTAGAATTATTGCAAAGTTTGATGTATAACGCGCACTTATACTTGCAAACTGTGATTTTTTAATTTTTAGGTATATTCGCCTTAATAATATATAACGCGTACCACTAAAGACCCACCATGTAGGGGAGAGATGCACGTTAAATCTTTCGAGAACTCAAACGTCCTTCTGTTGGTGTGGTAGTTAGGAAAAGGGGTGTCATCTCAGGTGTCATCCTCGTCACTTGAATATGGTTCAAAATTGCGAGGTCCATCGCCAAAAGCCCTCGTGTAGCTGAACAGTGCGACTTTAATATGTTCTATTAATGAAACACTCACTCATAAAGAATGTACTTCGATCGATGTAGAAGTCTGATTTTTTTGAAGTTACCTTCTTTCCAACGACAGGGAAAAATTTTCGTTACGCGTTACGTGATGAACGTAAGGTAGGGATGTATGAAGTTTCGTCTTTCCCCACCTTTTTAAAAAACCATCCACACAATCCTTGCTATCAAACTCAGACAAAAAATAATTACAGAATCAGAAAGATAATTTATTTCGCCAAGATACGAAATGATTTTTTCTACAAAATAATGATATTTTCCATTTTTTACTATTTTTTCCAAAATGAGTCAAAATTGATATGTTTTTATGAAGATTATTTCTAAATCATTCCCTTTCAATTTCCTTTCGCGTTAATGAATTGATATTCTACCCTAATAAAGTTCATGCTTTTCTCTTTTAGAATCAATCATTTAAAAAAAAATACCAAAAACCTTTTTTTTACGATTTTTCAAAAAAATACTCAAAATTTTAGTTAAATATTTAATAATTTTGTTATTTATATATATAAAAAAAACCACGAACTTTTTTTCCGTGTGTAGAACAATATTATCCATAATCTGTACAAAGAGTGAAAAAATTGCTTAAAAATTTCTTCTTTTAAAATTTTTTTGTGTTTTTCGTCTATTACCCTTTTTACGATAATTTTCTACTAAAGTATTATTCTTATATTTTTTGTCTAAAAATTACCGTTGTTTGCAATCAATGTGTGAAGTTTTAAGCCATTAACTTAAAAATTAAGGCTTTAAAAAATAAAATCTTTAATAAAAAGCCCGATTTTACGAAAACCCAAGGGTTTGGCGACTAAAACCAGTTTCGCGCCAAATTGTCAATCAACATCTGCTTCATCATGTCCAATTCACATTTTTTCAGGAGTTAAACTAGAAAAATTGGAGACTATAAATAATGAAAATCACCAAATTTGGCGAGTAAAAAAAACGCGAATGAAAAATTTATTTTTATTACAATAATGACATCTACTTAGCAACATTACATAAACTAGGACCTATTGCAAAAAAAAAATTTAATGCCTAATGAAGATTTTTATTAATTAATGAGAATGTCAAACGAAAAACAAAAGGACTTTTACTTCATGCTATTTCACATCTTTTATCATCAGATGGAACTCCATTTCAAATATTTTTACCGGACCTGCCGGATACGGTAAAGCGATCGTCATTAAACTTTTGATGGAAATTTATAATCGCTGTACAGACAATGATGGATACTGTCAAGCAAATATAATTTGTGCTTCAACTGATAAAGTAGCAGTAGCTATTTCAGGAACGACTGTTCACTAAACTTTAAAAATTTCTTTATTAAGATTACTTCGGTTAAGTTCTGAAACTGCTCAACAATTCAGAACTTCGATGAGATAAGTATGGTCAGTGCTCAATTATTATTTAAGGTTGATTTCAGATTAAAACAAATAATTGGAAATTTTTAGTCAAATTTTGGTGGATTAGATATTATTTTAATAGGAGATTTACGTCAATTACCACCAGTTCTTTCTACACTCATCTATCTACACTGCTGGCCACCGTAAATGCAACACCCTGAAGGAAGCATGCAAATAACATGAAATTTACAACATGCAATAGAGGTGAGATATGCAAATGATTAGAATTTCAGCGTAGACACACACCAAGCGCGCCTGCTGCGCCACCTCAGAGCGCTATTAAAGGCTTGGAGATTTCGACGATTTCAAGTTCGGCAATTGTGTTTCTCTTGTGGTTTTATCAAAAATGATCCAGTTGGGCTCGTAGAAAAAAAACGATCAGCTTTTGATCGACCGAGTTCGACAGAGGAAGGATAGTGGCCTACCGAGATTTGGATTATCTTTCGGTAAAGCGGTAGTCGTGTTGGACAAAACCAAACAACTGTAATGCGGATACGTGACCGTTGGATGCAGAGGGTACAAGTCCGACGTGGTTGATCGCATCCACCGTCCCGCCCCGTGAGGCGAGGGAATTTGTGACATGACGGTGACGGATCGCTCCAGTCACGATCACGAACCATAGCACAGCCATTGAGTCTGAACGCATCATTCAGGTGAGCGACCATTCGCGCCGCTTACAGCAGTGGTCCCGTCACCTCAAGGTCATGCTTTGGATCTACCCCTTGACGCGTACTACAGACGCTCCGCCACAATTGCGATGAAAAAATTATGTGGATGGCAGAGGAATGAAGTTCTATATGACGAGTTCCCCATGTGTCTGCAACACCCGATGGTCGGATTCTGGTCAGGAAAACCTGGAGGAGGATGCTGAACAGCTGCGTTACACCGCCACCCCCTCCTGCCGGTTTGGATGGGGCGATTTGGGTATCACTCCGGCCCTCAAGTACGCATTGCGGTACTTAAACAGCCGCGCTAATTTTCCGAGGTGTTGGAGCCAGTTGTCCTTCCTTACCTTCAGGGTTTACAGCCATTATTTCAACAATAATGCGCACTGTCGAAAAGGGTTCTTCGTCAATCCCCATTAAATTTTTCCCCGCCAGCCGTCTCCCCATCTTTTGCCCATGAAAAAATTTGGGCCATGGTTGCGAACGGTGGGGTTTCACCCCAGCGCCACACCAGATCCTTTGGCAACGTGTGGAAGCTGTTTGTTAAAACACATCAAAGTCTCTTTTAAACAATGTCGAGGGGGTGTGGCGCGGGGCTAACAATGGCGGCAACTCTGACTACTGATTCTGGCAGGAACCTCCTTTAAGAATTTCAAAATTTCATTATTTGATACTTATAACATTTTTTCAAAATAAATTTTTGTG
>BMAV01013806.1:0-102066 GCA_019973955.1 Trichonephila inaurata madagascariensis | reverse complement strand
CTTAAACAAATTAAATGAAACGTGTTTGCATTGACCCAGTGTGTACCGTTCAGCATCATCACAGTTTAAACATATGGCGCATTCAGTGGAATCGTTGTTTCCCGGTTTCTGTGGTGCGCTGCTCAGGGAATCGTTGTTTTCAGATTGCATCATCCTTGAAAAAGGGTTCCAAACAGGGATGCTGGACAATCTCGGGCCCGTAAAGCCAACTTGTTTCAACACACTGTTTGCGTCAAGGGAGAGCGGGATGATCCTCGAGACAGTGGGCACGGGGGACAAAAAAAAATTTGTGTCCAGTATTGTGTCAAAAGAGATTAAGGCACTAACATTAATTTGCACTCACTTCAAAACTTACAGGAGCTAGTGCTGAGCTTTAAGTAAATAAATTCTTTAAAAAATTTTTATGTAGAGGACAGTTTTGACTGTCCGTTTACTTTTTATTTGAAAAATTTTCACACACAAAAATATTACACACAAAAAATATTTAGTCTCTTTATTTACAATTTATACTTTTCAAGATACGGGTACTTGGTCAATATGGTTTGTCCCTTTCATCTGGTTCCCACCCTGTTTATTACAGCATGCATCGATGATATGGTTTGTCCAATGACAAGTCTCTTTATTACAGAGAAACCTTTTATTCTTGGCTCTTGTCCCAAGGTCATTGAATGGTTTTAGCATGACGGAAATCCTTTGTAACAGGGATTCAACTCAATAGCTTGCACAAACATCCACCCATTACGGTGGCCGAGATGCCCAGTATCGCATAACAGTAGAATCGTCTTCTGGAACGAGCCATGCATTCATCCAATGCTTCCAGAAAGGATTCGGCCACTTCAAAGCAATAAATTTAATTTCAAACATTTGCACGGGAAACTTTTCATACATGAAACGTAGATGCAGCATAAACAACAGGAGGAGGTAGGATTCCGTGATCAAATCTACTTTTCCCTTGGGTTTCAACGCATTGAACCATTGTTGAATTTCCTTTTCCACATGGTTGGGGGCGGACAATTTGTCCACATTTTTTTGTATAAGGGTCGCGAGTTTAATATTGAGACGAATGTTGTTGGACAGAAGAATGTAACGAATCCATTGGGAGAGTTGCAATTGCCGTTGCGAGAATGGGGATGTGTTCCAAGGGCAAACGCAAAGCGTCAATTCATTAGAAAACTGAGCAACCATGTCAGTAAGCATGGCTTTGTTTAAAAGTAAAAGATGCAACTTGATGAATTTGAAATGAGCCAACTTACAGCAAGCTTATGAACAATGTATAAAAAATTTTTAATTTTATATTATTATTATTATTATTATTATTATTATGATTTATTAAATTGTGTACGATTTATTTGTTACTTCTTTCCACATCATTTGTTCTCTCTTTATTACAGAGCAATTTCATTTTCCTTGCATTAGATGACATGGTAGTTTCAACACATTTCAAACAATTATGAAACCCATACGTTATTTGAACCCTAGGATTGTGTCATGTCACGTTCATTCCGTTTACGTGCATACGTTTCCAAAATACTTTCTGGTTCTTCTTTGGCCGGCTCTCCATCGATGGAATCTTTCACTGATTCTTCATCCTCTGGAATACAACAACTCAACAACGACTCCCCATTCCAGTAATGCTCATACAAAATTCGTTTTTAAGGGGGCAGTTGCAAAAGACGTATTTCCCATTCATACCTTCAATGGGCAAGGTTTTAGGGAGTATTTCAGGAAGGATGGTCCCGATTATCGGACGAAACAGTCGCCAGATACATTTGTCAGACAAGGGTTTGCTGCATCCATACAATCAATCATGTCGGCAAGGGTAAGATATCTCCTTTTCTCCAGCGCGGCTCGCTTGTGGAATTTCCACGAAAGCCTCCTGGTACCAGCGTTCAGGATCGCGGCACAGATAGGAAGGCAGGTCAAAGTTACGTGAAATACCAGGGCTGAGAGCCAGTCTCGGCTATATGTAAAAAAGTGCAGTAATATTACTAAATATTTTCACACACACAACAATAGCATTTATTATTTCAAAATGGTTCCGATCTTTTCACCATGCATCAAATTACGAGTTTCTCGTTTAGTCAATCGTCTCCCACAGCAAATAGGCTTTGGTGACAGCTGGCACCTAGACACATTTTGCAAGGATATTTCAATTTATTGGGTTCTGGATCCATCCCGCATTCATCTGTTCAGGGGCCATTCAGCACTTTCCAGAGACGATGCTTTCAAACCAGCCATACGTCCGCGGCTTTACACATTCGACGGAGCGCCATCACACGCGCGTTCCCACATTGAGCCACGAGGAGGTATCCAAACCAGAGTGTATCCATGAGCATTACATTCAGACTCGTCCACCGCCAATTGCGGCTTCAAATCCTCCTAGTTGAGTGACAGAGATATAAACTTCACCAAAGGGAGTTTCAGCCCAAGACGTAAGATTCCATAGTTTTCCATAGATCTTTTCCCACCTTGTTTTCCAGCCATGGATTAAATGTTTAAAACTGCAGAAAGCTATCGATTACCAAATATATCTAGCCACGGTTAGTATTTAAAACTACAAAAACTATCATTAAAAGAATTTTACAGCTACAGTTAAATGTTTAAAACTACAAAAGCTATCTGATTAAATATTTCTAGCCACGGTTAAATGTAGAAAAGCCATCCATTTACAAAAGCTATCCATTTCCAGCTAAATGTTTCCAGCAGTGTTTAAATGCTGCAGATTTCAATCCTGCAAAGAAGACTCGCCCTCTGTGGCCATTTTCTTGGCATCCTTGGTGTCGTCTTCAGCAGGTCGCTTCTTTTTCGTCTTGTCCAGCTGTTCTCGACGCCATTCCGCCATGTCGGCCACCTGTCCTCGTACATGCTCCTCGTACATGTCTTGAAATTCGGAATCGAAACCCTCGACATTATCATCGAAAATGCTTTCCAAAAAGGATCGACATTCTTGAGGGGTATTCACCACCTTATTGCGATACAAGAGGCGAACGGCTCGAACGTGTTTGCCACGTGGATCTTCGGCATCGTAGCGAAACAATTCGACATATTTCTTGGGATCGTCTCCCTGGTAACCATCCATGGCAAAGAATTCATATACTGTTTTGGAATCAGAGATTTTGTGTAGAATACTGATCAATTTGATCAAATCCGAGGATCGCACATTATCTCGACCCAGAATGCGTTCCACGCAATGTTGCTCGCCCAAAGTGGCATTTTGGAGCGTTGGGTCAGATTTTGAGCAAATCCTGGTGTAGATTGGAATCCATCAAATAGGGAGCTTGGCAGAGACAATTCCAAGACATGAGACCATAGGCAGATGGAAGGATTCAGACACGCCTTCAAAACGCGCGGTACAATAGTCTCAAACGTCAGATGGGGATTGTCGCGGTGGAGGATTCAATCTCTTGCGTAAAAGACCCATCCAGAAGGGAGAGCTTTGCCTGTCCATGATACTTGATTATGGCTCAACTGCTTCGGCTTTAAACTCTGTTACTAAAAAATTTTTTTTTGCTGTATTAAATTTTATTTTACACCTTGGCGAGTGTGATGGAAAAAATTTTTTAAAGCCATATTTCTGAGGTCAGGTTGTTTTAATGCCATCAGGGTAGACAAACATAACTTTTCGGTTTTTAAAGATCTCATGATATGAATTGTTCGAGGCAACTGTTCACACAAATCCTGTTCATTATTGAAAAGACTTTTAAATGTAGACTCATTCACCATTTCAAATAAAACTTCATCTTGATTTACCCCAGCAGTCTCATCACCAGTCATGTTATTTTCCCCATCATCACCAGCCATTCGAATTTCTCCATCATTACCAGCCATTCGAATTTCTAACCTGCATAGTTTCCTTTTTCCAGCTCCAAGTTTCGTCATTTTCTCGAGATGTTCTCCATAGTTTTTGTCATTTTCTCGAGTGGTCTCCATAGTTTCGTCATTTTCTCGAGTGGTCTCCATAGTTTCGTCATTTTCTCGAGTGGTCTGCATAGTTTCGTCATTTTCTCCACAGCAATGGCTCGAGTGGCTTCCATAGTTTCGTCATTTTCTCCAGCAATGGCTCGAGTGGCTTCCATAGTCTCGTCATTTTCTCGAGTGGCCTCCATAGTGTCGTCATTTTCTCCAGCAATGGCTCGAGTGGCCTCCATAGTCTCGTCATTTTCTCTAGCAATGGCTCGAGTAGCTTTCAGAGTCTCGTCGTATATCGGCAACATCTCTGGGCTGACAGAGCAAATGTATTGCCTTAATAATTCAGTGTTCCGCTTTCGTTGCAATTCCACGTCCAGTATAAAGTCTCGTATCCAATGGGAAATTTTTCAGTACTATCATGGGGGTATTGACCACCAGCAACCCTGGGAGAGTTCTTGTACGTCAATTCAAGGTTCGCTTACCTTGCACGTGGCAAAGCCAGAATCGAGGGCGTTTGAAAATCGTTCGGCCAGTTCAGGACTTTCACGTAATAGGATACGATAGGCTGTGTCTCGGGTGACTAAATGAGCTTTGGCTGTATATCGGGGATATTTTTGGGTCAGAGGCAGCACGTCTTTTCCAAAGACAATGTCATAGGGGTAACGTTTGGCAAAGATGGAGCCATTCTTTCTGCCGAGGAGATTTGCCAAATCCATGATGCGAAAATACAAAAAATTATCACAGCCCACCAATACGCCCAAAAGTGGGGCATCAGGATAGAGCGCCAATTGAAACCACATGATGCCCTCGGAGCTACGAAATGCTAACTTGAAGCTTAACTGACTTGAAAAGCAAAAGCTTATAAGTTAATTTTTACGAAAAATTTTTTTGGCCTAAGTCAAATTTATGAGTTAAACTTAAAAGTTGCCGTTAAACTTTGACAAATATGAAATGAAACGACAAGCATGGTTTTAAAAAAAAAAAAAAAAAAATTTTTTTTTTTTTTAACATCTTGTCAATTTTATTTATATTTTTAAATTTTATTGGCATGTCAAGATTTGTGACTTACAGTTTGATGCATGTGTGAGTCCTAGAGACCCTCCTATAGGGGGTACCACTTTCCCAAGTATCATTCGAAAGGGTTCATTTTTCCAAGCAAATGGATAGGTCCACGACTCCCTTTACAACCACTAGATGCTGAAATGTCAAAACAGGTATTGTCCTGGGGACCCCCCTATGGGGTAGACCTATGAGATGGGTATCGTTTGAAAGGGCTCATCATTTCAATCCAATGGATAGTGACACGACTACTTTACGGCCACTAGATGCTGCGATATTGCCGTTTTAAACATGTTTTCGAGTCCGGGGCCTCCTATGGGGTATGATGTTGTGAGTGTGATTGTTGTAAAGTACTAATCATTCTGAATCGATAGAGTGGTTAGACGACCCCCTTATGACCACTAGATTTTGAGATATTCTACATTAAAGTTTAAAACATGTTTTAGAATCCTGGAGACCCTCCTATGGGGGGTAGGTCTTTGAGATGGGTATCGTTCGAAGGGAATACTCATTCCAAACAAATGGATAGGTAACACACGGCTACCTTATAGGCATTTAGATGCGCAACAAAGGTCCGTTGAAGGGGCAGGTACGTTTTGGAGCCCTAGGGTCCAAACTAAGGCCTCAAATGGGACATGAGGTTTCATGATGGGATACCCCTTGATTCATTCGATCGAATCCGTTTTGTTTTACGTGCCATGCGACTTTTAGATGAGCAAATCGCTCAGCTCCACGGCCTTTGTAGTCCTAGTTCCTCAACTAGGGTCGGGTGCCTAACAAAGAGGTATCGTTGTAAACTACAAGCGATTCTGAATCGTTTGAGGGGTCACCCGTCATAAAGGCCCCATAGGAGCCGAGATAGGGCCATTTCCGGTTCTGGGGGGGTCCCCATGACCCCCAGGGAAAAAGTTGGACCCGATCCGACCGTAATTTACGAGTTGGAAGGTTTGAGCTCGATTCAGCATTTTACATTGAAAAAATCCGTTAACATTATGTCTATGGTAACATTAAGTCATGGGGATGCATGACAAGCATGGTTGTGCAAAGAAAGTAATTAAAAAAAAAAAAAAATTACAGTCTAATTTATATTATTTCAAAAAGTATAGTCTAATTTATATTATTTCAAAAATTATAGTGCATTTATATTATTTCAAAAAAAAAATTATGATCTAATTTATATCATTTCAAAAAAAAATTTATAGTCTTATTTATATTATTTCAAAAAAAAAAAGTAATACTCCTAATTTATATTATTTCAAAAATTTTTGAATAGTAATATTATAAACTTCACAGACATCTCATTCAAGCACTTCTCATTATTTTCTCTGCACATCTTTTGGAGTTGCATTTTAGCTTTGAGAGTTGCCATTTCAACATGATTCCTATTTACAGAGACGAACATTTGCACATGATTTTGCGCAGAATTGTTAGAACGGAAGGATTTTACCCGCACAAGCATTTTGGACTGCCCAATTGGTGCCAAAATATTGGTACATGGTGTTATTACTGGGGAAAAAGATTGTTCTACCACTCCATTTATTCGAACCAATGATGGTTTCTCTTTGATGTGGAAAACAGCTGCGAAGAAAAGTAAAAACCGTGGTGTGGTATTATGCTTATCAACACAAAGCATGGCTATTGGATCCTAAAACATTTGACAAATTCCTGGCAAGAAGGATACTATGTCTACAGTATTGCAATTGAAGACATCAAAAGGCAACGTTGTCATTGGGTCTCAACGTTACATGAAGGTCTGATTAAAGAGGAGCCCACTCTCTTTTCAACAAGCATGGAACTCGAACAAAGAAGGAAGGAGTAGTCACAAGTTTGAATGACTTGCTAATGTAAATAAAAAGGTAAGAAATAAAAATTTTTTTTGTGATGTAATGTTTTTTGAATTGTTATTATTTAAAATTTTTTGTAAATAAAAAGTAAAACGACAGTCAAGACTGTCCTCTACAAGTAAAAAATATATATATATATATAGTATTATTATTATTATTATTATTATTATATATATTATATATAATATATTGTTGTATATATTATATATAGTATATATAATATAAGCCATAATATAATATAATATATAATATAATTTTTACTGGTTATAAACTTTCGCTGCTGCTTAGAGTTGTCAGCTTCAGTTGCCTCACCTCAACAAATCATTTGGTTGACAACAGATTAATTTGCTTTAAACAGATTGCCGAGATGATTCCTATTCTCAGAAGATTAAATGATCCATTTTATATGGTCATGGTCCATTACAAAACCTTTCCTACTTTTTTGACCCAGTACGTTCTCAATTGTCATGTTGGCACAAGAATCGAAATGCAGGGTTGTAATTGGAACGATGGTATTGTGGTGATCGGGTTTATAAGGACCCAAAAGTGGGTTTCTGTATATTAATACGGAGATTTGAACATGAATATAATGAATATGGTCGTGCCTTCATGTCCAAATATGTCTCGGAAGAAATGGATGGACCACTGAAGCACCCAATGCTTGGTTCGATATGGTGATTGATCCATTTATTCACCCAACTTTTCCCATTTGAAGGGTCACAAACGCCAAACGGTATTACATTTGGACCACGCGAGCCGACGACGAGAGAGATATTGTTGTCCGAACATTTTCCACCGTGGCCTATCTGGAAATGAAACATTATGCAACGAACCCCCAGACCGAGGGCAGAAGGATCTTTAGAAGTTTGATGGACTTGCCACCCTTATTGTGATTTGGTGGAGCGCTCAAATAATATAGAGATGTATTCCGAGTCCTCCAAGAATGCACAGGAGACCTCAAATCAGGCACAAGTGGACCAGATGGCCTCAAAGAATGCACAGGTAGATTCCATGGCTTCAGATAATGCGGCTTTAGATCATGGGGCCTCGGATAGCATGCAGAGGGAGGACTCTTCAAGTAATTTACAGGGAAATTATGGGGCCTCGGATAGCATGCAGAGGGAGGATTCTTCAAGTAATTTACAGGGAAATTATGGGGCCTCGGATAGCATGCAGATGGAGGATTCTTCAAGTAATTTACAGAAGTGGGGCCTCGAGATAGCACATGCAGATGGAGGGTCTTCAAAGTAATTTACAAGAGTATGAGGGCCTCGGATAGCATGCAGATGGAGGATTCTTCAAGTAATTTACAGGGAAATTATGGGGCCTCGGATAGCATGCAGATGGAGGATTCTTCAAGTAATTTACATGCAGATCATATGGCCTCGGATAACGTGCAGGTGGATTCAGATAACATGCAGATGGATAATTCTTCAGATAATATGGATAACAGGCAGTTGGAGAGTTCTTTGAATAATACGGCCTCACAGAACATTGCTTCAGATACCAGGGTGTCAGATAGCCCACCACTTAGGACCTCAGTTCCCATGGCTTCTTGCGAGAACCATGAAGGGGACACAAGGAAAAGAGGAAACAAATTTGTATAAAGGAAAACTTATCTGGGCTGGAAGAAACATGCAAACACCCTCAAACATTAGGGTGGTGACCTCAGTTCCCATGGCTTCAGAGACCATGAAGGGGGCACAGAAGGAAGAGGAAACAAATTTGTATAAAGAACACTTATCTGCGTTAAGAAGAAACATGCAAACACCCTCAAACATGAGGATTGGTGGCCTCAGTTCCCATCGACTTGGCTAAAAGAAGCTTATTTGGGTGAGGAAAGTGCAAATGGAGGAGAACAAATGAAAAAGGTGGCAGTACTTTTCCCAGGGTGTTTCTTGTGTATTTCCTATGGCATGGACTGTAAAAGAAACCTTTTGATGTTTTACAGTAGTCTCCATAAGTATATGTTAAAAATACAATTGTCACTAGTACTCTTGAAAAATTTGTGAATGAAATGAAATAAGCATCAGGCATGAGCTGATAGTACATTAAAGTTAGCTTCCAGAATGATTCCTATTTTGACAGGATCATTTGATTATTATTCAATCTTCATACACCGCGACATTTTTACAGCATTTTTTGAAAAGTACATTCTCACTTGCAATGTTGGAACCCGAATCAAAGTATATGGTTGTACTAAAGAGGAAGGTTATGTGCTTCCTGAGTTTGAACGAACCAAGACTGGATTCCTGTTCAATGTCGAAAGTAACGATAAGGTTAGAGGGGATTTCATTTCGAAATATGTCTCGGAAGAATCCGGATGGATAATGACCACCGATGAGTGGCGTGACATGATTTGCCATGGATTTACTAGCCCATTTCCCACATTGATTATACACACCTTAAAAACTACTTTTTGTATTCGAAGCAACAACAATGTTGAGAAAAGAATGTATCCAAAAAAATTTTCAACAGTTGCCTATTTGCAAATGAAACCTGTGCGACGAGCTGTATCTGAGGGTAAAAAAGTGTTTCAAAGTTTGAATGATTTTGCTTTTTTCAACACAAGACAGACAGAAATTACTAAAATGTTTTTCATAAACTTTATAAGCTTTCAGTGTTTTTTAAATTTATTGGAGTTGCAAAAGTTTCTCTGGAGTTTGTTTTGGCTCCTATACTTTTTCTCTCAATTTCAACAATACAAATTTCTTTGGCTGTTTCCCTGGATTTTTGCTCTGGAAACCTGCAACATGTCTCCATTGGATTATAAAAAGCTTATGCGTTATGAAGAAAATCGTCTACTCTCCTTTCCAGATAGTTTTTGGTGCAATTACAAAGAATTGGCCAAGAGAGGCTTTTTCCATCCAGAGATTCCCAAGAGAATCGAATGTGCTTATTGTGGCAAACGTTTTCACTACTTTAAATACCATCGGCAAGATCCCTTTTATCCACCTGCCTGCTGTGGGAAATGGAAACTACATCTCTCGGATCCTTCCAACGAGCTCACATCTCCCCGACCCTTGACGTCCGGACAACTTAATCTTCGAAATTGTTTTAAAGCCGTCTTTCCGCAACTGGAATCCGAAGAAGCTCGGTATTCCACGTTTGGCGGTTGGCCTCGACTTCACGTCAAAGTGCGAGAATTGGTCGAGGCTGGATTGTTTTATTTGGGGGAAAAAGATTACGTACAATGTTACTGGTGTGCAGAAACGTTTGGTAATTGGAATTATGGGTTGGATCCCGTGTTGGAACACAAGCTGCGCTACAAACAATGTGGATGTTTGACAGATGCCTTGTATAAGAGAGAAATGCGTTTTAGATTAAAATATTTTGGAACATCTGTTTTGAAACCATCTGATGAATGTGTAAAGTGTAAAATTTGCTTAGAAGGAGCCGCGTGCTGGGCCAATCTACCGTGTGGACATTTGGTCTCGTGCGACCAGTGTGTGGTTCCAGAAAGATGTGCTCTGTGTCGTGGACCTGTGGAATCGAGAGTCAAAATTTATGTGTAATGCCCTGGAAGGTTGAGAGGGTACACAGGAATTATATTGCCAATGAGACAAGTAAAGACCCAGGAAGGATTTTGTTGACTGCCAAGAAAAAATGTAAAAGACAAGTAACCAAACATTTGTTTTCCCAGGAAAGATTTTGCTGGGGAGCCAAGTAAAGCATTTTTACCCAGGATGGATTTTGTTGATAACCAAAGGGGAAGAGACAAAAAAAGGTGTTTTAAAAAAAACGGGGTAAAAACCAAATATGTTTTTTCCCCCAGGAAAGATTTTGTTGATAACCAAGAAGAGACAAGGTGTAAAGACAAGTAACCAAATATGTGTTTACCCAGGAAAGATTTTGTTGGGAGCCAGACAAGGTGTAAAGCTAATATTTGCTTACCAAGATTTTGCTCGGGAGGCAAGTAAATATATATTTACCCAATTGAATGTAATGTGTGTAAAAAGTAGATTGCATCAAGAAATAGAGAGAAGGTTGTGTTGAGAAGCGTATGCTGTGACAACATGTCACACAAATAAATAAATAGACATAATTGTAAATAAGAATAAGACAAAATATTTTTTGTGTGTAATTTTTTTTGTGTGTGTGTGAAAATTTTTGAAAATGAAAAGAAAACGACAGTTAAAACTGTTTTTTTTAAATAAAAAATATATATATATATATATATATATATATATATATTTTAGCTTTTAATAGCAGCAAAAGCATTCAAAGTAACTGGACAATCAAACAGAATATTACATACGCACTGGCATATTGCACTCAGTCTTTGTGGTAACTCTGATTGACGAACATACACGTTATTCCCCAACACATCCTTTGTAAACAAGTACGGTTCATCATCAATCGCATATTCAGCCAAGAGGTTCCAAGGAATTAAATTAAACCCTTTGCGATTTTGTGCCAAGTAATGTTCACCATTTGGTTTTCGCAATAATAAAGGCTTTCCATCCAACTGCAAATAATATTCATTTCCTTTGGCGTCTCTTGGATATCTCTCCGTGCCATTGGATGTTTTGGCAAGTTGAAACCTTCCCTCATTATCCTGTATTATGACAGATTTTCCCTGTTGAAGAGGATACATTTCGTTTCCTTGAAAATCCCTGGCATAGTATTCTTCATTGCTTCTGTTTCTCGCAAAAGGTTTCCTTGAATTTGGGTACAATTGATTACCCTCTTTATCCCTAGCATAGCGTTCACCCGAACGATCCTTGACAAACGGTTTCTTTTTTTTAGAGTAATATTCGCTTCCATTTCTACGTCTGGGATAACTTTCTTCCATCATGTCGGTGGAAAAATATTCTTTATCAATCTTGTCTTTTAACGATTGTCCGGTTCAAAAAACGCCTGAACAATTGATTGAACTGCTCAAAGCGTGGCGTAAAGATCACCCTTTCTCTGACAAGTGTTCAGTGTGCCAGACGCTCTTACCCCCTATTCCTTACACCTTGTGCTGTGGACATTTTTATTACAACAATCAATTTAAAACGTATCCCGTTCAATCTTTTGCCGTACATACTCCTAAATATGCGTTTGAACTACCCATTTTGAAACGATTAAGGGCTCAAGCTAAATTGAAAATGGATCAAGATTTTTTAGTGTTACCCGATCCCATTTTTTGGCAAGTGGTGTCTACCTTGGTGTATGAAAAGATTATGAAATTTGTGCAAGGATTACCCATGACCAGTCGGACCAAAACTGTTCAATCTCCCAGCAAAGTGGGTTTATTTTACAAGCAAATTTTGGAAGCCCCTCTAAATTATGGGAGTTTACAGCGACGGTCGTGTGGAAAATCCACCTTGATTCGACAAGTGGCGTTTGGGAAAAGGTGCATCTTATCCATGAGAGGAATGATTGTGCCAGATGCCAGTTTACGCCCCAATCAAATCCAACTTCCAGCCCACGTGGTGAAAAAATTTAATATCCAAAATCAATGGATTATTTTGAACAGGATGCCCTCTTTGCAACCGGGAAATTTTATTGCTTTAAAAGTTAGTTCACCTGGTTGGGAATATGATTGTTTTGGCATTCCTTTGGAAGTGGTGCAAGCCATGAACGCTGATTTTGATGGGGATGAATGTAATTTGTATTTGGTACCGAATGTGTTGTCTCAAGCAGAATGTGCCACCATTTTGAATCCAGAATCTCAACTGGGATGTTTTGTCATGCAAGGACCGAAACTGACTCCGACTCAAGACATGTTGGTCGTGTATTTTGCCAAATTTAAAGATATTCATTTTTTGCCTTATAAACAGAGTGATTTAAACAAAACGTTTCATGTCTTGTATGATTGTTATGGCTCGCAACAAGCCTTTGAGTACATTGATCAAATGAGGCAATTTTACTTGGATGTTTTGCAAAGACAAATGTGTTTTGCGTTGACTTTGCAAGAAATGCAAGCCTTGTATGAATGGGGACGCGAGTCTATGGAAGTGTTTCAACAAAAGGCCGAGACGAGTAGTGGATGTTTAGTGACCCAAGTGTTGTCGGGAGCCAAAGGTAGTTTTGAGCACTTGTATCAAATGTTTGGATCCATAGGGTACCAAAACGATGTATTTGTGAAGCATTCGTTTTGGGAAGGATTAAGAGCCAATGAAGCCGTAGTGCATGCCAAAACGGCTACCGAGGCACTGAGTAACGCATCCAAGATTTGGGAACCTGGATATAGTTATTATAAAATGGTATACAATTTACAAGGACTGTATGTGGATTACAAAGGACGTTTAATGGATGGTGAGACGGTGATTGAAAATGATGTATTGAATGTATTTCATTATACAGATGTCATGTCTGAGGAAGGGTTTCAACATTTATTGGACATGACATTACAATAAAGAAAGAATGGAATTAAGGAGACGATACGACGGCCCACTTGTGGCTAGATCTGATATACCAGCAGAGCCATTAGAGCGACGAACGGATATTAAGCCTAGGATGGCAACTTTGGGACAGGTGTTGTTTTCAAATGCAAAGCAATTGTTGATAAATATTTTTAGTATGGTAAGAAGAATATTGTGGCAATGATTCTAAAAAAATTTTTTAATGTTATACTTTAAGTATGATGGGTGGTATCAACTAAACTGTTTGCATGAAATGGATAGTCAAGAACGTAGCTTCACAATGCTACCACTTGCTTTGTTGAAATGGAAAAGTCGAGACGTATCACCCAAGAGCCATAGTTTATTGGTTGATTTTAACCAAATCCACGTGCGCAACTTATTTTTATTTTGTTTTGCACTCAGTATTTCCCGTCAGTATTTTGGTGAAAACATCAACTGTCAAATTGATGGTCACAGAGTGAGTCAGTCGTTTTTGGACACTAAATGTTTTATCAACGGCACCTTGACCAATTTTTCTGGAGTGCAGGAGCCCATTCTTCCCGTCTTGTATCATGATTATTACCAATGGGTATCCATTGTGCTGCTGTTGCAAGCCATTTCCTTTCATTTACCCTTTCGACTTTGGTCCAAAAATATTCATTCTTATGTGCAAGAGTTGACAATCCAGAAATTTGAAAAATCCGAATGTGATCGAGTGTTTAATGTCATTACATCCTCTAAAGGCAATGGTATCTTTTGGAAAATATGGACATTGGAATGTTTTTACGCTGCACAACTCATTTGCCAGATATTTCTGTTAAATTTGTTTTTCCATCGTGTTTGGTCCTTATCTCGCTGGTCATGGTCTGCCATTCCTATTTTGTTTCCAGAAATGGGAACGTGTATATATGACTATTTTTCAGGTGGAGGACAAACTGCTGGAAGATTTCGGTGTTTACTACCCCTGAATAGTGTGTACAGAAAAGTATTCTTTGTGATTTATGGCTTGTTTGCAATTTTACTAGTGCTGCATAAAGTATTTTTTCTGTATCGATTGTTTTTGACCATACGATTAGGTCCCAAATGGATCAACATGTGGTGGAGTTTGCAAATTGCTCAAGACGTGGCAAACAGTTGGCATGGTAAACAAACATTGAATAGAAAATGGAGACGTTTCACAGACAAAACTGAATCTCTTGAAAGTGACTATGTCAGCATGGAGTTGCAAAAGGTAGAATGTAATGAAGAATAAAATATATGAAAAATTTTTAATGAATATCTTTGTTTAAATATCAGTGAGTATGTACAAGTCTCTTTCAGACTGTGAGTCAAGTCTACATTGTGTGATGGATCAAATTGAATCTCAACCTTCTCCCAATGAAGAGATGCTTTCATTGGAATCACCACCAAGTCCAAGTCTATTGGCTTCAAGCAGCCTTTTATTTAATGCCCTTTCTTCGAACGAGGTACAACCTCATACTGAAGTGGAACCATCCAATACTGAAGTGGTGCAACACGTTGAAGCACTGGATACTGAGGTGGTCGATATTCATCGAATCATGAACCATTCGAAGATTGAATTCGTCAACCGATCCATTTCAACCATATGCCTGTCGTGACATTACATATCACCTCATAAAGTCATTTCACCGACCAAATACAAAATTTAAGTAAATATGTGACTGTGACTGAAATCAACACCGAAATTTGTTTTCTGAAATCGGTTTAAAATCATTCTTCAAAAACATTTTGATTTTCAAAATACGTTACAAGTGCCTAAAGAAACATGTATTTTGTCGATGCAAACTACTCCACACTCAAAATGAAAATTTCGAAGCCTATCGAATTGTTTACGTTCCAAAATCACGGGAGAAATCCATGTGAATGTGATTATCAAATGTTGTTTCCGCCAAATAGTTTATTGGTCAAAAGATTTAGCATTCGAACCTTGTTTGGGTCAGCCATATCAACCCCTTCAAATCCATTTGGACACGAGTCCGTAAACTTCTCTTTTCAGCCCTTGTAAAATATTACAGTTGCATTGGGAAAATGATTTTCAGCTGGCCTTTACCTGCGATTTTCAAAGCAGAACAATTCATTGAACATTGAAGAATTGTTATTACCTTTGGCCTATCAATATAGTTCCAAACATGTTAAATTTACCGCTGATCCTCCATTGTGTTTGACGGATCTTGTTTCAGATCATGAAACGTTCCCTCCTAACATGTCATCTTTCAGCATCCTCCACCCGATTTTACAATGTCAAACGACCCTAGTGATACGGATCCAGGGGAATTGCTTGCCTATTATAAACCAAAGGGGAAAATGTCTCGGTCATGATTTTGTCTTACACCAAAGAATGGTTTTGGATATCAACAAATGTCTTGTTGTTTTTTGACGATATGCCAATGTCCATTGGTTTCTTTGTGAAAGACCAAACAACATGGAAAATTTTGACTTGGGATAGTATCTATAACTTTTGGAGAATACCATCCATTTGAAATCTTAATTGTGTACATCTATTCAATCGTCAGAACGTATCGTCATATTCGAACTGATTTGATGCAAATTTATAAAATTTGGTCGGAGATGTGAAATCAAGATGGTCTTGAAGACGTTTGCGGATGCCATCTTGCAATCTCAACGTTGAATCCTACAATTTGACTTCAATGTACAATTGTGCAGACTTTGAAAAGGAATTTGTGATGTGAAGGCATTTATCGGAGTAGACACTTTGCGAGTACCAGTGGATCCTAGAATTGTATCGAAGCAGCTCAGTTTTTGGATTTTTTTCAAGTTGTTTTTCGTTCCACCCCTATCAATGAATTACAAAGGATGATTACAAAAAAGTAATGGGGACAAAGAAAGGAGAATTGGAGCCTTTGAAAAGAATGGAGAGTTATTGAGAGAAATTGAGGAAAAGATCTTTGAATAACAAAAAGTTATGAGACAATATAATTTGAGGAAAACAATCAATATGAAGTAACAAATTTAAAAATGAAGAAATTTAATTATGATCGACTCAGATTGGGAAAAGGGTTTAAAATTTTTAACCCAATGATTGTCCTCGTCAAAGTGCATTGGAATTTACCCCGTCAGGTGGCGTGGAACTACATGCCAAGTTTTGGAATATCCTTCCCAAAACGAACGTGTTTTGGAGGAAATGGCTGAATGGAAACAGGAATTGAGGTCATTTTTGGAACAATTCAAAAAAGACATGTCTACAAATTTTACTTTAACCACAGAACAAAATGAAAAAATTTCAAAATTATTGGAAACTTTACATCCTGTTCAACCCTCTTTAGAACCTTCAACAGAGTCCAAAGTATCTGTAGATGAGATTAGCACGAAATTGTTTGAGACGTTTGAAAAATTGCTGCATCGAAGGTTGTCCAAAGAACATTTGAAACACATGTTGAAAACGTTCCAACTAGATGAACATTTTAATCGTCTGGAAAGCAACATACGGGGTGTCATGAAAAAGACGTCATGTCAAAAAATTTTGACCCATGTGAATAGTACAAAATACAGAGTAAAAGAGGTGATTGAATCTTTTTTTCAAAAATTATCCACCTTGTTTGGTAGCGATTTACCCTCCTTACACCTGATGGAACGTTTAGATTTCTTGGAACAAAAATATTTGGCAAAAAACACTGAATTGGCCAAAGAGCCATCAAAATTACACGAGTTTGTCAAACAGCATTTTTCCGATATTGCTTTTTCTGAAAATTGGGAAGAGTTATTCATTAATCAGGTGAAATCTTTCACAGAAAGGATGACTTCATTTCAAGAATCTTTAAAAACTGTTGCAAATCGTTGGAATTTTCATTATATTCCGGGCTTAGAACATAATTGGTTTGATACCTTGGAGAAAAAGCTTCAATATTCACAATCTTTGGAAAAGCAGTTGACCGAAACCAATATGAAGTTAAAATCCATTTATGAGACAATGTTGAGCAATCTAGACGATCATACTAAAATGACAGCTTTGCAAAATCCCTCCACTATAGACCAACAATTTTTTTGATTGGGTGAATAGTGGTGTGCAGCAGTTGAGAAACGACTTGGATGAGGCTCGGAAACAATTGGTGCTAGCCATTGAATCTCCTTCCAACTACGAAGTTACTGAAGTGGTTGACAATTTACCGGCCATATGTGGCGTTGACGCCGATTCAGAATTAAAGCAAGAAAGAGACCAGTTGAAGGTAGAAAGGGATCGATTAAAGACAGAAAATGATCAATTGAAGACAGAAAGAAACCAATTGAAGGATGAAAAGTGTCGAATGTGGAATGAAAATGACCGATTGAAGGAAAATAGGGATACATTCTTTAAAGAAAATGAGCTGTTGAGGAACGAAACTGACGTATTAAAGGCAGAAAGAGATCAATTGTCAAAAGGAAATCAACGATTGAGGGAAGAAAACAATATATTAAAGGTAGAAAGGGATCAATGTAAACAGCGTTGGACAGAATTAGAATATGAATTGAAGCAAGAAAATTCAAATCGGCCGAATATTGCAATACATTGAAGAAAGAATTGGAGGTATTTCATAGAGAGTGTAAAAAGTTGGTGGATCCATTCAATATTCAAACGCTCGTGACTGACGTACAGACAAAGTATGCTCTTACTGAAGACATTTACAAACATCTTATAAAGTTTTAAATTATTTTCACATGACGCTGACCACTCCTAATTGGCGCCAGGAAATTATTTACAAATTCAAACAATTGGAACAAATAAATGGAAAATATGAGAAATTACTGGCGGATCATGAGGAAATGCAAGATAAATATGAAAAAGAATTGGAAAGGATTTTGGAAGAAAAGAATACACAACAAAATTACTTGAAACAACAGTTAATGAAATGTGAGGCCGAGTTGCAGGATTGTAGGGAAAAATTGTTGGAACCAAAAAGTGAAACTATAGTAGAGCAGGCTATTGTACACCCATAAAAATAAAAATATAAACGTAGATCGACTGCAAATACAGAAGAAGATGACGGGACTGGAAAACCAAATATTTTGAATTGGAAAAACAATTATCTCAATCCATGCATGATATATCCCTATTGCAAATGAAATGCCTTTTTGTGGCTTTTTACCAATTATATTTCAAGTTAATGTACGATTTCAAATGGAAAAAATTACCTGAACCCTTAGAACCAGACTTGATCAAGGAAATTGGGGAAAAATTACAAAAGTTGAGTAATATATTACAGCAAAACAGGAACAATGAAATATTGAAGACATTTTTAACATATGTTGATACTGAATTACGTTTAATCCTTGTCGGTGATTGCGTTTTGAATGTATATAAAGACAAAGTCGAAAATTGTAATACGGTAGCAAAATTATTGGATGCAAGTGTCAAGGAAACTGAGAAATATCTTTTAAATTTACTCGACCATATGGAAGTTGTTAAAAAAATTTTTTTAAATATGTTTAAATGTTTTGAGTGATGATGTTTACTTCACTTGTCTATGTTTTCCACCACTGAGCCAATTTGCAGATCCAATAGCAATCGTCAAAATTTTCTCCAAATGTTTCCAATTGATTCCATTTCTTTAAATAACCTGCCACAAGGATAGCAAATACAACGATATTGATCAGGAAAAACAGGAAGCAGTACCATCTACGAGTCATTATAATGCATAATCCAATTACTCCTGTCGTGTATAGCGCACATGCAGCCAACGTTCCAATGACTATTCGATCCATCCAGTTTTAATCTTTTCTTGAATCATGTACTTGCGCCATTCCTCAGGCTTCATTTGTTGATACAATGTATGCCAGGTCAATTTGAGGTAAGCGTGGTACAAACGATGATTCGAACAGACAAATAGCAGAATAAACCACAACATAATGATGAGCATGGTGAGCTCTTTTTTCCATGTAAATAAAGTAATGGATAATAAACCCAAAAATTCAAAAAGGAAACTGAAATCTGGTAAATCTTCTACCCCAAGCAAAGTGGCAAAGTCTGCTCGCTTATTGAATAAACCAGAGGATAATGTAAATCCTCTTGAAGTTGATTTGCCTATTCGTGAAGCTCATGACAATGAGCCTGCTTTGTGGGTAATGAGGAACTTGCTATAGATGATGGCAATTTTGTGATGGATGCAGTTAATGCCCAACCCGAATTGGAAGAGGAGGTTATGGATGCAGTTGATGCCCTAACCCTTGGGAGGATAGTGTTGAACCCGTAGGAGGTTATAGATGCAGTTGAGCCCGAACCCGTTTGAAGGATAGGTGCAGAAGACCCGTTTTGAAGGATTATGGTGCAGTTAATGCACCCGTTTGGAAGGAGAGTATGTGCTGTCAGTCCGTAGATCCCCATTTTGGAGGATAATGCTGCTGCAGATCCGTAGACCCATTTGGAGGATATCTGCTGTAGATCCTGTAATGGTTGACAATTACATGGAACCAAGTGACCAAAGAACAATTTTATCCCAATAAAACATATGCCGTAAAGCTGGATCATGAAAAGTACGCAGTTGATCAAGTTGGAAACGAAGTATTAAACCTCTTTGCGAATAGGTATGCTTCCTATCCACTTGAAAAGATGGAGTAACCCATAAAGTTCAATTTGTTCCCAGAAATACTGATGGATCCTTCAATTTCATAAGAGATAAGGATGGCATGATTATTTATCCATTTGATTTGACAGCTAACCTCCCCATTTTTCCACAGAATGAGGAAGGGGAGGATGTGTATTTTCGAATACATGATGTTGATCATTACCCTCGGGACGCAGAAGGAAGGCCAATTTATGTAAAGAATCGGGAAGGGCTAGAGGTGCCCCTTTTAGTGGGGTGAATGGACCCTTGTATTTTTATGCTACAGATACTGACGGAAAAGAATGTTACCCAAAAGATGAAAATGGAGATGAATATTACATCTGGAGAGTATGGACCCATGTTCTTGCCAAACTTACAAATGGAGATGAGTATTATGCCAAAGATCATTTTGGAACTGAACTGTACCCAAGACGTCTCGTTTATCATCCGATAAATTAGACAAGTCAACAGGCCAAGGATTTCAAAAATGATGAGACAAAGGAAATATTTGAAACCGATAAGCTCGGTTTTCATCAGGGATGGTGAACCTCTCTATCCCAAAGACAAAGACCAAAATGAAATGTATCCCGTAGTGAATAACAAGGAAACACCTCTTGCCCAAGGTTACGCCTACGCGTATGCTAAAGATGCTTCAGGAAAGGGTAAATATCCACTCGATACAAATGGAAATGAAATAGCCCTTTCAAAAATAGGCGTGGGGGGTTGGCACTATGCAAAAGATGAAAATGGTAATGCTTTTTACCCCAAAAATAAATCCGGAGAGGAAATAGTGTTTGGTGATTACATTCGTAATAAGGATGGAACTTTCAAATTTCCTTTGAATCGAGAAGGAGATCCCAAGTATGATACGGATAAACACACAAATGACCAGGTGTATTTTATCAAGGCGGATGGATCCGTTAATTGGGGAGTGGATAAAAATGGCAATCAAAGATATGCTAAAAGAGTAAATGGGGATGAGTATTATCCTGAGAATAGAGAACTTGCCTGCCACCATTCTGGTTCACCTCAATATGCTCGCACAAGTGATGGAAAAGTTATATTTCCCTTGGATGTAGAATTAAATGAAAGTTATATAAGGGATGATACAAATGGGGTTCCCATGTAATATATATGGGGGATGATTTACTGGATCGATACGCCAAAACCAAAAACGGAGAGGAAATTTATCCTATTGAAATAACAAATCAGACCACTAGAAGGTATAAAGAGGTCATATTGAATGGAAAGTATGCTAAAACATACTTGCAAGAAGCAAAATACCCTTTGGATGAATATGGGAATGAATACACATTGAAATACCCATTCAAATAGCAGGGAAAGAAAAAGATTACTTTCCTCGAGGATATCCCATTACAAATGACAATTGGGTAATTGTTCCAGAAGTCGATGGAAAAGAATTCATTTCAGACCAATTGTTGCCCAAAGTGAAAACAAAGCACATTATAGGTAAATTATATCGGGAGGGTAAAGGTTATCGAGATTATGTGACCAATAGAAAATCTACACGTCTTTCTCGTGCTGTTAGGCAAAAGTACAGTATTTTTCCTTACGTACTAGGTGCAAACAATCCTCCTCAGAATAATCCTTCAAAACGTCCTCCAATCCCTCTCAATAATCAATTACCAAAGATTTCGCAACAACTAAACTGGTCTACGATTGCAATTATCATTTTTGTCTTGTTGGGTTTCGTATATTTCTTGTGCAAATTTTTAATGTTAAATAAAAAATTTTTTTTTTAATATATATATATACTTTTCACCTTTGAGCCAATTTGTAGAACCGCTCGTCAACATTCTTTTTCCAAATGTTTTTCATTTATTTAAACCTACCACAAGGGTAGTAATTACAAAATCGTTTGGAATAAGAAATGTACCCAAGATGTCTCGTTGATGCTCTGGAAGATTAGACAAGATCATGCCACCACCCAATTATCCCAAGGATTCGTTGGGGAATGAATCATATCTCAAAAATAATGAGGGAAGTGAATATTATCTGACTCAAGGAAACCAAGTTTTTGCCATCAAGGAGGGTAAACCTTATTATGCCAAAGACAAAGACGAAAATGAATTTTATCCCGTAGTGAATGGCAAGGTAGAAGTTATTCCTTTCCTTTACGCCAAAGATGCATTAGGAAATGAGAAATATCCACAGGATGCACAAGGAAACGAAATAGCTTTAAAGGCACAAGGTAAAACGGGTTGGACCTATGCAATAGATAAAGATGGAAATGCTTTTTATCCCACAGATAACACCGGAGCGGATAATGTTTTAGGTAGGTACATTTATAAAAACGATGGGTCCATCAAATATCCTTTGAATCAAGAAGGATATCCTATGTATGAAACGGATGATACCACAAATGACGAGTTGTATTCTATAAAAAGTGATGGATCCATTAATTGGGGAGTGGATAGAGAGGGTAATCAAATATATGCAAAAAAAGAAAACGGGGATGAATATTATCCTCGAATGGGGAATTTGCATGCGACCAATTGGGTTCACCTCAATATGCTCGCACTAGGGATGGAAAAGTCATATTCCCCTTGGATGCATATGGAAATGAAAGCTATATAAAGGATGATGCATCTGATGTAATTTATATGGATGATGTTGTACTGGATCGATACGCCAAAACAAACACCGGAGAAGAAATTTACCCTATTCAATTAGCAAATCAGGCTCCTACACGCTATAGAGAAGTCATATTGAATGAATATGCTAAAACAAATTTGCAAGAAGCAAAATATCCTTTGGATGAATATGGGAATGAATACACACCTGATATTTCCATTGACATAGCGGGAAATGAAAAGGACTATTTTCCTCAAGGATATCCCATTACAAATGACAATTGGGTAATTGTTCCAGAAGTCAACGGAAAAATATTCATTTCAGACCAATTGTTGCCCAAAGTGCAAGAAAATAACATTATAAATAAATTACATCGGGAGTTTAAAAATGATCCAGATTATATTACCAATGTAAAATCTACACGTCAGTCTCGTGCTGCTAGACAAGGGTACGTGACTCTGGCTTTAAACAGTGTAGTATACGGAACAAATCCTCCTCAGAATAATCCTTTAAATCCTCCTCAGAATAATCCTTTCAAATCCTCCTCAGAATAATCCTTTAAATCCTCCTCAAATCCCTCTGAATAAAAAGTACCAAAGATTTCCCATCAAATAAACTGGTCGTTGATAGGAATTGTTTTTTTTGTTTTGTTGTTGGGAATCGGATATTTCTTGTACCAATTTTTCTTTAAAGCGACAAAATAAATTTATTAAAAAATTTTTTTAATACTCTTTAAAGGTTTCCTCACACAACAGTGTAATAAAGACTCATGGCGAATCCGCTGGATCTAGTTTCACGTATTGAAAACATCTTGGCTGCAGATGATCAGGATCAAGTCAAGGAATCATTTGGAGCTACTGAGCAACAAATTGCGAAAATTGTCTTGATTTTGGCTGCTCTTCCTTCCATCATCTTCCCTATTGCATATCACATTTTTCGCAAGAGTTTTTATTGGGTTGCCTGTTTTGTGATTGCCTATTTAATTGCATTGTTTTTCGTCATTCAATACCGGTTAGATTTAATCGTGTCTCTCTCGGAGCATTTGAATTATGCATGAGTACGAGTTTCGGTATGTTGTTCAAGATACCGCTCCGTTTCATTTACAAGACATTTTTCCCGAGTGTACGGTGCATTTGCAACATGTGTGGTATGTTAAACCACATTTTCGATACAAAAACAAACGTTTGGAAACAAAGCATATTGTATCCACCGAAGCTGTATTTTATGATGGTTTATGGTTTAAATGGGTCCATTCCATTGAAACCCCTCACGTCTCATGGAGCTTGTCTACACACAAAAAATTTTTGGATGCGGCAGGTAATTTTCAATGTCCCTTTCGAAATGAAACTAGGCATGTCTGGACACTGGATGATCAGGCTCAAGTGTATACTTTTGCCCATCCAGATGGAACGTATCGTCTCGTCTTTGAATGGGAATATGGAGTATTTTTGAAACCTATTAAAAACCTTGACACTGAGCCATTACTAGAAAATTTGGGAAAATATTGGAAAGTGTATGAGTATTTTCATTCCTTTCCCCCTCCTCCGTATCGTATCAATGAAACACTTTCCCGTAAACCCGTCACTTGTGTTGCCAATTTTCAGGGTTTGGAGGGAGTCGTCGCTCATAAATTGGATGGAATCTTTGGATTAGTGTACAGTTTTCCAGATTACATTAAGGAAAAATGGGAAGGAGGTATTCACAAAATTCGCAAAGGAATCACCTTGGGAGATGGAATCGTCTTTTCAGCCGAAAAACTATCGAATGGTATGGTCGTGTTGCTGGACGTGTATCAAGTCAGAGGATTTCCAACCGTTCAATGGAATCGGAAAACTGTGTTGATAAATTTTTTGCAACACCTCTCCTTACCAGAAGGATATGAAACACAAAAATACTGTCACAGGGTTGAAGATCTCCCTATGACTCGGTATGAAACGGATGGTTACATTATTCACAATACCAAGACAGATAAAATTTTTAAAGTGAAACATAATCATTCACTAGATGTAGTGTACATGGATGGGTTTTTTTGGTTACCCGGCAAGGAAAAACCTGGTTTATACCGGCGTTTCAAAGCATTGGAAAAGGAATTGCAAAACGGACATGTTTATGAAGTGTCGGTCAAGAATGGAAACGTTCTACGAAAAAGAAATGACCGATTTATTGGCAATACTTGGAAGCAAATTGAAAATGTTTTGGAGAAACAATCTTGGCAAGGGCCAACGATCCATGAAGTTGTCAAGGTGATGAAAACAACAAAAAAAAGGTGCAAATCAAAAGTTGTATTATAAAAAATTTTTTGCCTAGAGGGTTTATAAGCAAGTCAACAGCTTAGCTGCACAACATATATTCTTCAGATACTTTACTGGAATAATCAAGTAGAGTTACTATAATGGATGCCTATTCAACTCTTGTGGATCAGATTTTGAAAACACCCGTCTTGGCCAACAAGGTACAAGATATGGTCCGTGATTCAGGTCATTCTTCTCTCAATTTAGTAGCTTTAAATTGGAAGTCACAGCTTGCCAATTATGCTCGATATCAACAATTTCAAAAGGAGGCAAAACACATGTTTTCACCCGAGCGTACGAGTTTAAACAGCCAATTTAGGGTGCAAAATTTGAAAGATTCAGAAAAGTCTCTAAATGTGATTATAGCTGGAGTTTGTAATGTCTATCGACCCTATTCCAAAGCTGCAACCAAGCTCCCACTTTCAATTACCATCAAAGACTCTTCCCTGATGAACATGCTAACGAAAGCAATGACGAGTGATGTGGATCCGAATAAGGCTCGCTTGTCCGATACTGTCAAAGTAAATTTTGGAACGTGCAGCTTGTACTGTCACAACTGTAGCAATGCCATGGAAAGTATGACTTCCAAAGGCGTCAAGCTGAATTTCGATAGCAGTCAGCCTTGTATTGCAGATATAAATGTCTTTAATGGAGAGACTTTGGTCAATCGGTTTGGAGCTCAGATCCAAACCTACTTTCCCGATACATTTATTGCCATTTTGGAAATTGAATTGAATGTGCGGTACTTTTATCCGTGAAAGATGCTTCCATAGATATGGTGCGAGTTGGAGGCCGAGTACTGAAAATGGTGGCCTTCCCCGAGACAAATCTGAAACAAACCAGTGTGTGTTTAGGAGATTTGAATTTGTTGGCACAAGTGGAACCCAAACAAGATACATATTTTGTGCCCCCAGAGTTTAATGGACCAAGTGAAAAACGAGCTCTAGAAGAAGATGATGCCCAAGAGACTGTGGTGGATTGTATTCCCAGCAAGCACCAAAAAACTTGGAATACTTCAAGTGTGTATGATGTGGAAGAAAGTACAGTGGAATTTGCCTAAATTTAACTCGAGATTATGTAACTGCTTCAAAAAATATTAAATATTTGTGTAAAAAAAGTGTGTAAATTTAACTCAAGACTATTGTAACTGCTTTCAAAAATATGAAATATTTGATATAAAAAATTTTTTAGTGTTTAAATACAACTGGTTGTAAATGCTTTATTGATGGCATTATGGGTAGATAGTCGATGTGTAGCAAGCCTTGGATTTGAATTGATGACTTCTTTTGGTTGAGCTATCACTAGTTCATCATAAAATCCATAATCTTTTGGTTCAACATTTCCCTTTGTAGCACCGTGCACAACAATGACATCTGGGTCACTAATATCAGAAACGGCTACCAATCCCACGTCCTTGATAAACACTGCATTATACATCAAACGAGGTAGCTCTATGCTTTCCTTCTCCGAATCAATTACAAAATGGTTAGAATATTCGAATCGACTCATCATGTATTTATAACTCTCAGATAAATCCAAATCATTTATATTTATTTCCGTGTCTCCCACAGGTAGGGTAATGCTATTAATACGATTTGGAACGGAGAGTTTTTCAATAAACGTTTCAGAAATGGCTATTTTGGATCGTATATAAGCAATGGCTTTTGGATCATTTTCACAATCTTTTGTGGGATTATTGTTAATTTTATGACTTTTCTCTGATAAATTGCGAATAAGTTCATACATGATACGATCACTTTTGGAAATTCGACCATCACGTAGGGCACGTTTCATAAATTCATCGGTTCGTGGATTGATTCTGAACTTTAAATCCGCTTCTGTTCGAGCCACTTGACTGGGTCGATAGGCTTTGTCATAAAGGAGTTGTACTGGAAAAATGACATCATTTGCTTTGAAATACATGCCTGGTACTGGTTTCAAGTTCCATCCAGTAAAATAAACTGCCGTGGGTGTTTCCACATAGGAAACAAATATTTCCAGACCAAAATTCTGATTCAAATGTTTTTCACAAATGAGATTCGTCAAATTTTTGTTTCTTTTTCCACTGCAATCTCCTTTACCGGTGTTAAATACACAAATGGTGGGTTCCATATTATGACACTTGTTTTTTGAATTACGAAACAAGCTATGACGGCATGGAAAAAATGGGTTGTCAAACGTCCACCTGTGACTGGAAAGTTTAAAACTTTCAAAAGTACAGCGAAAAATGCCAAACATTTGCAAGCTATCGTTAAAAAGAATAAGGCATTGCAGGGAGTAATTAAAACAGTTTTCAGTAAAAAAGCTGCCAAAGTCACTGCTTTGGCTACAGTTGTAGGAGTAGGTATATCTTATATTGATAATTATATTCAATCCAATTCAGGATGTTTTTTACATAGCGGTTCGTCCGTGTGTAAAGTGAAAGCATTGAGTTGTTGCCAACCCGAAGCAGTGGATAAGGTACCCTTCTGCCCCGACCAGACATTGGAAAATACATGCAATGGATACAATGAAGACGTGGAAAAGACATGCTGTCGATTGTGTGATTGTCAATATTACAATTGTCTACCTCATCAAAAAATGGAATGCCAACGACCGACGATTGCCGAAGCCTTGTCATATTATGCTCAAGAAATGACATCTTCTGTGTGGTCAGCTTTCATGTTTCTCGTACCCTGGCTAACGTGGGTTGTGGGAACCGGAATAGCGCTGCTAATCGTATGGATTGCATGGAATGTATACAAGAAAACAAGGCTAAAATGATAAAGTATTTGCAAACGTTAAGGCTTCCCAACGATGAGTTGATTGCTCACATACGCCAGAGACGTCACTTGGATCCAAGTCTCTTTCCTCGTTATACGACCCCCAAACCCTTTGAAAGACGTATCACCTTGGACATTGTTCAAAATAAGTATGTGGTGGAAGCAGCCAAGGAATATATTGAGCATTTGTTGAAAAATAAGGAAGAATACGGTTATTTGTATCATTTGATGAAACAAAATTTATACATTCAATTTGATGTGAAATTTAACGGAGAATTGGCTATCGAATGTGCTCGATATGATCAAGTGGTGGATGCGATTGATGACCTTGCACGAGAATGGGCATGTAAAAATAGTTTAATGTATGAAGTGACTAGGCTAGAATTGTTGTATTTTTTCATCTTGCTGATGAATCCGGAAATAAATTGGACGACTGTGGATTTCCTTTTGCAGGGCACCAAAGGCCATGCCCATTTGATTGCTGCTCGTGCAAAACAATTTTCAGCAAAATTTATCAACAAACAATAACTAAGCTCTAAACTCTAAGCACCATCTAGTAAAAAAATTTTTTTTAATAATATATTATTAGATGGTACTTGGAGTTTACAGCTTCTGTCGAATAATTTGGTTGTTTAACATATGGTGCAGCTACCTTCAGAATGATTAGTTTCATTGGGATTTCCTAGTCGTAAATTATTCACCACATCTGCCTCTTCTGGACCCATGCTTAAAGTAATTTCATCGTCACTCAGCATGATTCGATTTCCTTTTTGTTTTCGTTTGGCTTTAGAGTCAATTTTTGTTTGAAAACAAATCTTGTGTCTCGCCAGTGTTAGAGCCATTTGTATCATGGACACATCCACAAGGTCCATTTTCATGGACCCAGCATGATTTTCAAAAAAATTCAACCACTCTTGGACTAATCTGGGTAAATGTCTCAGAGTTGGATATTCAGACATGTTTTGTGCTGTTGTTAAACACCATGCATTCAAAGGCACCCCTTTCATTTGAATTCGATGTAAAGAGTATTGGGTATTGTATTGAAATGTTTCCAACACTTTGCAATCATTCAGTACGGAAGGATCCGCTGGTGTCAACATACATTGTACATTTCGGTTTGAATCATAGGTTGGACGACTTTCCAACACGGGAAAACTAAAACAAAAAAAGCTCTTTTGGTACATGAAACCCATCACGACTCCATCTACACTGACTTTTTCCATATCCAAGGCCAACACGGGGGAAACGTACTGAATGGGAGTCCAATGGGTAGTGGGTACTTCGTTATACAGAGTGTACACGTCGTAAGGATAACGCACGTACAAAACGCGTGTAGGTTGCTGTCCATTCACTGCCAAGGCTACAAAACTTTTGTCGTCTTTGGCATTGGGACGAGTTCCGTCAAACATTAACCGAAGAGGCCATTCAATAATTAAGCCCACATTTTGTAATACCGTTTCCGATTCTTGGCCTTCGTGAGCAAGCAAATAACTTCTATAATAGGAAGTGAGAACGTCTTGGATTAAACAACAAGGGTGACGCATGGAAAGACGTTTTTGAATCACTCCAGCGGAAATGGCCCGTTCGTCGGGCAAGTGAGGAAATCCCACCGGTTGAAAAGGTATCATTTTAGGAAGTGCGATAGTTTCTTGAGTGAGAAATGGAAGGGTCATAACATCTCGACGCTCTTTCCATTCAGAAGCCACCGATAAAACCTGTTGCATAGGTTCATTGCTGAGAAGACAGATGCGGTACAAGGACTTGGGACAATTTTGCGATGGTTCAAAGTAACAACCTCCAGGAGAAGGTAAATCATTTTTATCCAAATATAATACACAATTGTTGTACATGAAAATGTAATCACTGGCCGCTCGAGCTATGCCTTGCAAATAAGCAGCCACGAGGGAAGGATCACTTACAAAATAGGGAGTAGCATACAATTGAAACGTGGCCGCATCTTCCAAAGACGGCATGATAATTTTGGAATTGCCCAAAACGGCAGTCCATGAATCATGTTCACAAGCTACAGTAAGAGGAGCTTCTGTTTTGAAAAATACTTTGAGAGCTTCAGAAAAGGTTTGCTTGGCATCTGTGGTTAAACGATCAAACCGATACAGGTGTAAAAGGGACCAATTGGTAAAGGGTTCATCGGCCAAATCCAAAATGACTGTAAAGTCTTCAGCACGAAAAGAGGTACAGCCATGAAAACGACTGTACAGACAACTGTATCTGGGAAAGTTCATTCTTACTTTATTCAATAAAAAAATTTTTTTAAGGTTATCTTTATATGTTCAACAATCATCTCTTTTATTTCTTATACATTCCATATCCTTTCGTTGCAAAGTTTAATACAAGCGTGGATTGTACACATCCTTCACTGTCTTACCCTGATGGCTAATCACAAATGTTCCACGTCTTATGGAATCGTGGTTAAAACGAAATGCAAACACATTATGGTCCTTCGCCGAAAGGTTCCTTATTGTATTCAAGATTTTTTCCATCGTTTGCACAAAAAGAAATATCCATGGCCCTCATCCCACTCGCGGTTTTTGAATGTACGGGCTCAATTTGAAGATGAATGGTTGCCAACGATGAGAAAACATGAATTGGAGGATTACAAACGGTATTTAAAGGGAGACTACTATGAAGATTTGTATGATTTTCCCCATGGGCAACTCAGACCTAAACCAAAAGAGGATATCTCCACGATTGAACTTTTTTATGCTGCTTATAGGGAATTTCAAGAGGAGACTGGATTTCATTTCAAATTTACCAAAGAAGAGATTGAGCAATATCCTTTGGTGACTTTACAATATACGGGTTTGGATGGTTCTTTGTACAAGCAAAATTATTTTATTGTGAATGATGTAAGAGGGTTGAAAAGACACGTGTATTTCAATTCATACGATAAATCATCCACGGCAAAAGGGCAAATTACCTCTTGGAATGATGATCGTTTGATTTACCAAAGCCTCCTGCTTCCAATTGAAGTAGCCTATAGAAATTTACCGTTCAACAAAAAATGAAAAGTGACATGAAACATTTGTTGTGTTCCAATTATTTGGAAAGATTATATGATTGTGCGTTATTGGACGAAGGGAAAGATAAAGATTATGAATAATAATTTGAGAATCAACAGTGTAATGCCTGTATTTGAATCGTATGGAAGCGATAGGAGTCGTAGAGCACCTTTTTTGGATTTGTACAATTCACCTCGCTATCCATACTATAGTTATGCGCTTCCAGATAATTATTATCAAGAAAATAATCATGAAAACGTACTTCCTCCCACTAGACCTCGTTCACCAGTAGAACAAATGAGGCAAGTGCCTCCACCCTCAGATCCAAACGATGCAAGAAGATGGTT
Organism: Trichonephila inaurata madagascariensis; assembly: GCA_019973955.1. Lineage (NCBI taxonomy): Eukaryota > Metazoa > Arthropoda > Arachnida > Araneae > Nephilidae > Trichonephila > Trichonephila inaurata. Next base: position 71,350 of record BMAV01013806.1, on the reverse strand, counting down.
ACCAAGGCTTAACTAATTTAAAAAATTTTTTTTGTGTGTGTGCATTTAAGACGTAAAGAATTTTTAATGAAGCAGTAAAGTAACCATGTTTGACTTGCAAAGAATACAGGTTGTGGTGGCTGAGCGATATTTTCGTTTGCTTCGTGGCTACAATCAACCAGACCTATTGCAACGTTTCATGCAGAGATGGATGGATTTACTTTCCATGTATTCGTCCCAAACTAAATTTGCTTCATTTGATCCACCTTCTCCCATTTTGGAACGCTTAGTTCCTATGGCTGTTGGCGTATTGGTGGTTCCTTTTCCCAATACAATCATACCTCCAGGCTTGAAACGCATTAGTATTTTTCCTCTCTACCCTTTCCGAATACAATATACCTCTCACACTGAATGCAGTCGAGATGGTATGGAAATGTTATGCTTGTATCTCAAATTGACTGGTATTAAAACCATTGGATTTTTTAAAGTACCTCTCTCCACTCAACATCACAAACTAATTCCTGAATTGCAACAATCATTTCCTCATTTACATATTTATGGCTCTTCTGCTTTCAATAATTTTAGGACAGTATGCCATCGTGAAGCTACAAGGACATTGTCAGGTGGTTCAAAATTTTAATGACATTATTTAAATGAGTGGGGTAGGATACAATGACGGCCGGTTCTTTCATCCAATCCAACAAGTAATTATAATGCAATATGTAATGTTCCCGTTGTGTGTCCAAGCGAATGGCTGGAATATACGTGTCCAAGGAATTGGTTTGAACGTACAGATACACCAATTGGTTATCTATTAAGATGTACCAATCCGAGGGAAGAATGCGTACTATTCGATAATCCTTCCACGTCCAGATCATGGCATAATGTTTATGAGCGGGACGTCCAGGAACGGGTTCTAGATTAAACAGGAGTAATAAAAGACAAAGTATGGTAAAAATCAAGTACATTTCATTCATTTTATTCTTAATTTTAATTGTGACCCTAGTGAATCTTTTTTACAAACCTTGGTTGTATGATATGAAATCCAAACTACCCAGCCTATTCATTGGCTCATGGGTATCTTCCATTGCTCGATCCACCTGTCCTTTGTATGGATTCCAATGTCCTACAGACGAGCCCTGCGATTGCAGCCAAATGTGCTCCAACGGGGATTTTGTCCCATTTCAAGTGTTACCCAACGATACCATCTTTTTAATGGACCAGCATTTGAATCCAGGAATGTATTGTCTTCCCCGAGGTATTGGAAATTGCAATCAGAAGACATCGTATCATGTATTTTCCTTGACGGGGTGGAAATGTATTCCCCGGCACCAAACCTTGTATGAAGAACAAACTTTGGTGGCCTGTCACCACGAAGAGGCAGAAGATAATTCAAAAAATGTATTGTGGGATCATTTGCTTCAGAAACCTGCCACGGAGGTGGACAACCCTTACGAAACACTGGAGGATGGAAAAACATTAAGATTTCAATGCCAATGCAATTCACTGGATATTTTGGGAAAACCAATGCTGTCTGTTTTACCCTTTGCGTGTTCTGCAGATTATTGCATCAAAGACTTTTTAAATCCTTTACCCATCATGGGATATCGAAATTCAAAATGTGAATGTGGACCCAATTTACATCTAGATCCAAATGATGAGACCTCACCCTGTGTGGTGGAAAGATCCCGAGTTGAAAATGGCGTGTTTATAGGGGCAGTAGAATGCATGACAAACTTTTCGTGGAAAGAAAATCCAATTTTCTGCCCATATGATGAAGGCATGTTGAATTTTTCGACGCCAGTGTTGAGTAGTAATTCTTTTAATGAAATGGTTTCACATTTGACAAGATAAAATTAATAATAATAAAAATTATTAATAATTTTTGCGTTGTGAAACCTTTAAAAGCTACTCGACATTTGGTATTGCTTATTATGTATGGTAATTTCACTAAAGAGACACTTTAGAAATCAAGAGGTATGAGTGCCTATTTGCACCAAGTAAATAGTGTTGAAGAAGCTCCGACGACCGATGCCTATCTTTTATACAACCTCCATGGAGGAATTTACTATGTTAAACGATCCGATTATCCCGATTTTGCCCATTATTGGTGCCGACAAGCACGTTTTGGATCCATTACTATGGACTTGGCTACTTGTGAGCAACATTCACTCACGCTAGATTTAGATTTTTCTTCACCTAACGATAATGGGGGACCACCATGCACATCCATCCTTCCTTTGATTGAATCTACGCTTAAATTGCAACTTTTATCCCATGTAAAGCATTTTACATACATTATAGCCGCTCGGCATGGAGGTCGTGGCTTTCATATTCATTTGCCTGAATTTGTCATTGGACACGATGATTACATTTTGTTTTGTCATCAACACAGGGTTTCTTTACAATACACTGTACAGGGAAATGGTCTTTACAAGTTGGACATTTTGCAAAATATGATGTTGGCTGGTTCAGGAAAACCAGACACTTCTGCCTATCGACCCATGGAAATGGTTTATGTAGATGAAAAAGAAACCTGTTCTATTGATTTCAGAAAAAATTTATTAGAGGAGTTGACTCGGTTGAAAAGGTCGTTTAAACGCGTCAAGCACAATACCGATTCCTACTTTAGGAAATTTTTATTTTTGGACGAGCGACACGCAAAACAGCATTTGTTGGGCTTTATGATGCCCGTCGTGACTCCTTTTCCTCCTTTGTATAAATTATCCTATTCGACACTCATTAGCAATACCCCCAGCGAATCTTGTCAAGTGGAAGATGTGGCCACATTCACGTACAAACGTACCAATGATGTAGGATACATTTCGAAAGGAAAGCAATTGTTGTTTGATGGATCCCATTTTCTAAAAACTTTTCATTATTTGCGCTTTAATGCCTTTCTCATGGGAACTTTGGAAACGAATAATGCGGCCTTGAAGCGGTGGTATCAAAGAGCATTACGCATGCATCCTGAAACTCTCCATATTAATCCCATTTTTGACAAGATTAATCAAATCTTGCGAGAAAATAATACAAAGTTTCTGGATGATCCCAATCCCATCAAAACCATTTTGGAGTATAATCAGGGATATTATTTTTTACCCACCTTTTATGCATTGTGTAAATACTTAAACATTTCCACCGTCATGATGGTCAATCATTTAAGAGGGGTATTGGATAGAGAATTGTTGCCCTTGTTGGATCGTATGGAACAGGTGGGGGAAGAACACACTCAAGTGATTATGAGAGATTTTACGCAGCAAACCATCATTTTCTGTGGCAATAATTTATGCGAACGGTACACCCGTTACCGGGATAAACTCAAACAAATTGTCCACGATTCGAAACGGGCCATTTTGAGCATTTCTACGGCGGCTCAACTGACTGAATTGTTGCGCAATTTACAAGAAAGTCACTTTCCTATTCAAGTCCTCAAATTGCCCAACTCGTTACGTAAAGCCAACGCCTTCATTTGGAATTGTTTAACCGAATCTTGGCAAGAAATTCAGGGAGACAAGGAAAAGGATTCTCACATGAGCAATTTATGGAATGCCATCTGTACGTATGTGGATGAGTATCGAAAATCAGGCAATTATGGGGGTCCCGAACCCGAGGTGACACAAAAATTTAGCATTAGTACTGTCATTTCCACTATTACCAGTGACACCAATATGGAGCGAAAGACGATTCAAATGGATCGACACAAATGGTTTATACGTACGGTGGATGGATTACTGGATATCTTGACGGGTCATGTCGGTGGCACCGTGCCTGAATTATTTTTATCCGATCGTAAATTGGGAGTAGAATTTTCTCGAACGGAATTGCTGCAATTGTACAACCACTCCCAAGATTTGGAAGATTTGTACCATTTAATGACGGATAAATCCTTTTTCCTTCAATATTTGAAAGCTCTCCTGACGGATCGGACGGATGATCTCTTTGATACTTTGCGTGAAATGATTCAAGAGCATTTTCCCAACTTGACGGATAATCCTCATGCGCTTTCCATGATGCATTTTATGGTTCATTTGAGTAAATATACCGCTTTTGAACACGACCTCCTGATGTATTTGTGTGATATCTTGGCCAGTATTTTTATTGCCACCAATTACGAACGAAAATTTTTTGTCATGAAGGGAGAAACGTCCAATGGGAAAAGCAAATTGTTTGAAATTTTGGCTCGTGTCTTTGGAGGGTATTATCATTGTATTCAATCTGACAATTTAAAACCAGGAAATTCTAGTGCCAATGCCACTCCGGACTTGGCTTCGACTCTGTTCAACTGCCGCATTGTGACGACCGAAGAATTGGAAGGAAAATTGAATGAAAATCGAGTCAAGCAAATTACGGGAAATTCCTGCGTCACTTTTCGAAACATGTACGAATCCAGTCAAGGAGGTATTCCAACCGCCAAGTTATTTACCACCACTAATAATTTACCCGATTGTCGAGCGACTGAGGCTTTTCAAGACCGAGTCGTTGCCATTCCTTTCATGTCTCGCTTTGTGAATAAGGCTCCCTGCACCACATCGGAGCAAGTACGGCTCAACCGATATGGAAAAGATGAATATGTTGTGGAAAGATCGTACGTTGGCTGTTTTCTTCTACTCATTTATCACCTAAAAAAGTACATGGATGTTAAAAATGGACTCTTGCATTATCGGGACGAGCCACCCAGTGTGATGGAATACACCAAAATTTATTTGTTTAATACAGACGTTTACAATCAGTTTAAAACCCACATGGATGTGCAAGAGAATTTGAATGCCATGACCACCATGACCGATTTACGATCGGCGGTCCGTCAGTTTCTCAAGAGTACCAAGAATAATACGACGCCAGAAACAGATTTAATTTTAAAATTTGAAGAAGAATTTTCCGAATACCGGCGTCGATCCGATTTTCAATTGGGACAGTATAATAGTATATTGGATCAAGCGTGTGACACGTTGACGTTAGAAAACAGTAGCTTGCAAGAAGAAGAAGGATCCAAAAGATCCTTTCCCGAAGTGGAGGGACCCCGCAAAAGACAATGTAAATCCACGGATACGGCTGTGGTGTATTACGAAAATGTCATTATTCGAAATCTACGTAAAATGGGAAATGAAAATTAAAGAATATGAATTCCTCACAAGAATATTATGATTTGAAAGTGTTGAATTGCTTCAATTATCGTTTAGATCGATTGGTGGATTTTGTAGCCCAACCAAATAGCTACAAGTTGAGAAAATTTGTTTTTCCGAGTAAGCTTCTACCAGGATTCAACAATGTGACACCTGAGCTGGTGAGAGAATTTAAAAATGAGGCTTATGCCCATTTGAAACAGATTCAAACAAGTCGAGTAGAGTACGGATATTTGTTTAATATTATTGATGAAAGAGATGGAATATCACATGCAGTTTACATAAAACACGAACAATTTCCCCTCATGGAAGGATACGTGTTGCCTGAAATTTATGCGATTGCTAATAAATTGTCTCAACCCAATACCGATATGCACGATGCCACCTGTTTATATTTACTCATATTTTTTGCATTGCTAGTCAATCGCCACAGCAACTGGGCAACTATTGATTATATAACACAATGCAACTCTCAACATCCATATGCCCTATACGTCAATTGGTTACCAGAATGTAAAAGTGCATGCAAACAATGTAAAAGTGCATGCAAACCAAATGGATGTTTAATACACAAAAATAATAATATTAAAAAAAATTTTTAACTTTATGCCTTTAAGTATCATCCACTCTCCTAGCCAAGTCAATAGTTGTCATGGAATCTTCATCAGATTTTGATTCAGAGTTTGAACGTGTTTTATACCTCATCTTTCCACCAGACAATTTTCCCGATTTACATTGCAGAATTTTCAATTTCAACTGGTTACCTAATCCCTACCATCAAGAATGCTTTCGAAAGCACTGTGTGGATTCTGGCCACCGTATGGAAGAACTATGTCGTCTGGATAATCTTTTACAAGACACATGGAAAGAAGATATTACTTATGCCTACTTGGTGGGATTTCTTCATGATATTGCAAAACCTTTGGTGGAACGAACCGACGGCCTCGGACAACAAAGTTTTAGAGGTCACGCTCAAGTGGGAGCCCGTTTGGTGACTTTAAGATTTCAAGACGAAATACCTAAAGATGTTTTGCTCACCATGGGAGTTTTAATTGACTGTCACATGTGTTGCTTACGAAACCTTTCTTCCTCCACGGAACATCGTTTGCGAGTCAACGCCGTCTTGCACATGTACTTGCCTCGCTTGCCTCATCTTTTCAGTTTGTTAATGTGCCTACATGCGGCGGATCAATCGAGCAAGCAACCTCCATTCCAAGCGGATGGCTCTGGATATTTATACCAATCCCCATTTACTTTTCGAAAAGATCGCCGAGTGGTCATTTTTCTTCTGGGACCTTCAGGATCTGGCAAAAGCACTATTGCTCGAGCCTTGGTTGAGGAATTGGCCAGTTGTGGATCCGTTTTACATTTGCAACGGGATGACATTCTTATGAAATTGGCCCAGGAAGGAGAATCCTATACTGATTGCTTCAACCGCATTCAAAATACTCCCGCTTTAAAAAGACAATTGCAAAACCTTTGGAAAGAATGCTTGGACTCTGCCTCTGCAGATATTCTTTTAGTGGACACGTGTCAAACCTATTACTGGTCCCATACCATAGAGTTTGCCAATTGTTTCCGAATCGGAGTGTATTGTGTTCCCTTCAATTTAATTGACCTTTATGCACATTGGAGAAATCCACGTATAGAATTTCCACCCACAAAATGGTCCGGATATCCTACTCTTTTGACAGAACAGTGCCCGTGGCAATTGGATGTGGGAACAGGACTGTGGAACCTTGTGCCTTCTCTCGTTAAACGTTATTTTAATCAGTCTTGGCCAGAATCTTTGGATAATCACCCGTCCCTGGCCACTTTGTGGAATGAATCTTCTCTCTCAAAAATTTGTGCCCAATTTCCTCACAAAGGGATCAATATTAATGATGAATACACGTTGATGGATTACAAAGTATATCGAGCCACCTATACGCCTCTTTCTGATGTCACCTGGGGACCGACTCGTTTTTACCGAGGAGAATTTTTGCTGATGAAGGAAAATACAAAGAAATTTTATCCTTTGCGTTCAGGTTTACCCACTTTTGCTCGTCATCAGAGGTTTCTTCCAAGCTTTGATAGCATTGTAGTAACACCTAAATTTGACGGAAGGTTGGTGAATATTTTGTTTATCCCGCTTAACCATCCCTATTATACATTGCTTTCAACGTGGTTTCTCGGGGATCGAAATAAATTTGGACTCTTTTTGGTGGGATCCAAACAAAAACTCGTCATGGATGCACACCTCCGAAAAAAGTTTAATACAGTGATTGAAGATTTTGACATGTTTATCCATTCTTATGCCACCTATTTTCAGGATCAATATTGCCTCAAAACGTTGCACTTTGAAATGATGATGGAAGCAGAGAGCCCAGAACTGACCGTGTACTATCCTCAAAATTTTTGTAAATTTATCGGATGCACTACGTTTACAAATGACCACCGGTGGTTTGCATTGGCGAAACCCTCGGACGCAAGGGCTGTTCCTCAAAAAACGTTCAAGACGATGGAAGAGTGTCAGGCGTACGTGGACGAGCTGCACGACCAATTTTTGAAAGGAGACACATTGTGCGAACCCGAAGGATGTGTCCTGTATTTTTGGGATGCTCAAGGACGTTTAATGGACATTGTAAAAACTAAATTTCCCGAGTACTTGGCTGTCAACAACCCCAAAAAACATCCCAAAGAATATCAAAAGACACTGAGCAATCCCCTATTGTCTCAGAGGTTCCAAAAGGTTCGAAATTTGAAAAAAGATTTGATGACAAGTGTCCTAAAGAAAGCTATATATGATTTTTTGAAAAAGGACACCAAAGATCGCAAGGAGTTTGCCTTGTACGTGGAAGAAAATAAAGATAAAATTCAAGAGTTTCAAGTTCAATTGGATGAACTCTCATTGAAAATACGCATGAAGGCCAGAAATATCCGTCAGGAAATATTTTTACATTATCCCTATATACAAAAGACCATTGCAAACATATTTAGACCCTTGGATGAAATTGCGGATGAAGAATAAAGACATGGCAGAAAGAGATACACCTCGGGATTGTGAAAAAGTTTTTGTCAAAAGAACTCTGGAGCGTGAGAGACATATTTTGACAAATTTTTTAACTGAAGTATACATATCATTGGAGGAAATTGAAAAGTTGATGCTGGATGAACCCACCTGGGAAATGTCTGAAACGGCATTGGATCGAATAAAAATGGAAAAAGAATATCTCATACGAATTCTTCACCGGGAGCGGAAAAATATACTATCAATTTTAACAGGTATCCAGTGGTCTTTGGATCATTTGAAAAATTGTTTGGGTGAAAGTGGCACCATTACACCTGAAATCGAGATACTAAACGAAAGATAATGTTCACAGAGTAGATTGCACCTGTAGCATAAAAATTGTAAATAAAAAACCAAATATTTTTGTGTGTAATGTTTATGCATTTAAAAAAAAATTTTTTTTTGCTTGTGTGAATGCTATATCAAGAATGTCGTATCACACGTTTCTTCAATCATTGTTTGGAAGCCAGTATACTTTGCATCGATCCTATTTGCACGGAATACATTTATATTGTTTGTTTGTCATCACTCTGGTGATATCATTGTGTGCCTACGCCACTCATTATATTAATCAAGAAAGTCTAAAGACTTTTGACCAAAGAGTTCATACTCTTCGAATGAAATATGCCGCCACTGAACGTTCCGCTCATGCTTGAGCCTATTCTTGGCAATTATGATGCGCATATTCGGAATTTTATTCATTTTTTAGATACTCGAATAGATTGCGTGCTAATTTACGATGGACCTCTGGATATTCATCAGCATATTCGAGAACGGACCACGTATGCTCTCTCGGTACAGCATCGACCGACCAAGAAAATTTTGCGTAACGTTTATCCCATCATGTTGGGATCTCAAATTGATTTGGTCATTCGTCATCAGCAAGTGTGTACCTTTGGAGCGAATATTCCTACCGTTTCTAATACTTCTTTTCAAGAAGTGGATATTGGCCGTTGTTTCTTTATCATTTGTGGATTTTTGCGCCATTTACCGTATTTCTTTACCAATGATTCGACCCACACGCACATGGTACAGAAAAAAATGGTTCGTGTGTTTACCTACGATGCTTTGGATCGGGGTAAAGAATTGAGCTATTATGTGGCAGATTGTCCACCCAAAAAACGGGGAGACATGATTGTGGTGGGGAACGATGGTTCCGAATCTATCGAACAAGTGGATTTCTTTTTTGATCATTGTCCTTACCGGACAGATGCTGCTGCTTATATGGCCCAAGTGTATCAACAGAATCGATTTGATATTGACTCGTTGGTCAACAAAATTGTGGTGAGTCCTGGTCATTTGTTTACCAAACTCTTTGTCAAATATTTGTATGCTCCCCTGCGGAAATTAAATTGGCCCCTGATTAAATCCAAAACGGCTTTGGTGGTCAAATCCATCGAAACAGGATGCTTATTGCACGTCTTGTCTCGAAAAACAGTTTACTTTAAAGAAGGTAAATCGGCCGGTAAAATGACGGTGACGCCTCATGAATCTCATCGAGAAATTGGATCCAATGGAGAAGTGTATGTAGAAAAAACCATTGGATGTTATCGAGAAGTCAACATGCAAACGTACCCTCTCAATCCCTACTTGTCCTATCTGATTGTGCGTCAAATGTCCAATAAAGTCAAACATAATTCAGTTCCCTCCTTTCATGATAGTTATTTGGGATTTTTATGCATTTTGGGTTGTTTTGAAACGAAAAATGTGGGAAGAACCACCATGATGGTACGCAACACGGTCGTATCTACCTGTGATGCGTTGGATCCCGTATTTCACGACGCCCAGCACGATGCCTTGTGGACGTGGTTACAATTGGAACTCGACTCTCCCATTCACCCTCATTATTTTGTCGTGGTCAATGAAGCCTGCGTTCCTGTCACCGAGGCCTGTTTTCAACGCATTCAATTCGATGCTCTCAAACAGCATTTTCAACATGGGGGAATTTTTTGCAGAACCCAATTTCGTACATACGTTACAAAAGTAGGGTTTTTTAAACTTTTGCCGGGGCGACCCCCGGGTGACTCCCAAGGACATGTTTTTTCCAGAAATTTTAACTCAATCGATGGAAGCGCTCATTGACCGGTTTGGATATGATTTTATTACCATTTTTCATGTGGATTTGAACTTTTACCAATGCTTTTCCTAAAACCAATTGGCTTTTAAGTTAAAAATGCGTTTGGTACCGATGGTATCTCAATTTTTTTATAAAGTTTATCATTTTATGCTCGTAAATTTACACCCGTATAAATCGCAAGAGCCGGCAAGATGGAATTTCTCCGTATTTTTCCCGTGTCCCCCATGGGTGGTGTCTTATATAGTTTCGGGGGATCCCGCAAGAAGATGGAATAGTGTGTCGTCAAGACGTAAACCCATTCATTGTTCCCGATTTTAAGATACGGATTAAAAGGCCGATGGATTGGTCTTTTCATCCTTAAAGGAACCCATGAAACAAGTCTCGTGGTACGGTGGTGCTTTTTGGAAAAATCCTTTAAACTGGAATCCTTTTCCATTCACGTACGCACCGTTCCTGTCAAGGACCAAGTGATTCAATTATTTTTAATAAACCCCCCTTTCAGTGATTCAACATTTTTTATCAGTCAAACATTAAGTATTTGCTTGGAACAAGATATTTTGCCAGTACTGGGGATAAATTGTGTAGTTTTCGGGGAAAAGGGGCTGCGTCCCCTAAAAAACTTTTACCGTTGTTGGAATTTTCCCAACCCGACTTTTGGTGAATCCCTACACATTTCAATGACCCCGGACAAATTTTGGGAAGGGTTTCAGGGGGAGGGGGAAAAATGCTAAAAATGGTACGCAACACGGACGGCCAGGTATACCTGATGCCAAAATTTTTGCCAAAATTTTTTTTCCCCAATTGCCTATTACCGGGAACATTTTTATCCCCAGCGAATGTAGATGGACAAAATTTTGCACAACTGTAAAAGGACGATCCAAAGGGGCTGCGTTTGGGCAATAGGGAATTGTTAAACGGTTTCTGGCAACGGATTAGCTGCATGTTTTGAAGAAAAATTTTTGAACGGGGGATCAATTTCCCCAAACCAACCCCAGATTAGTTTAAAAAATCAGGGGAATTGGTAAAGGGAAGATCCCCGTTTTTTTCAATTCTTTTGGAATACCAAGCAAATCCAGTTCAAGATGCGAAAATAAATTTAAAGTTGAACCTGTTTTATCAATGGAAATGGGTCAAAACTTTAAAAATTGTTGACTTTTAAATTTTAAACATCCCAAAATATCCAAATTTTTAAATTTTTTTTGGTACACAAAGGAAAGGTACCAAAAACTTTAAAAGTCAACAAATTTCCTTTAAAATTTGTAAATTTTTTTAAAGTTAAAGGCCATTTAACCCGATTTTATGAAATTTTTTAAAAGGCCTCATGTTTTTTCCTTTTTTAAAACAACTTTTTTACAGTCTTTAAATTGTAGTAGTCAAAGGGAAAAAAATACATAACACACATTTTCTCAACTATTTTTCCCGTTCTGCTACACACAAAGATTTAAAGGGACTTACAGTCCAAAAAAATATAAAGCAACCCGTTTTGCTCAACTTTTTTTTGCGTTTTGCTACACACAAAGTTTTAAAAGGACTTAAGAAACGAAAAAAAGTTGAGACCCGTTTTCTCAACTTTTTTGCCGTTTCTGCTACAAAAAGTTTTAAAAGGGGTTTTTACAGAAATTGAAAAATATAAAGCACCCCTTTTGCTCAACGCCGTTTGACTGCTCAAAAAGATTTAAAGCGACTTACAGTAACTTGAAAAATATTGAGCACCCGATTTGCTCAACTATTTTTGCCGTTTGGCTGCACACAAAGATTTAAAGCGCACAGAAACAAAAATATAGGATTTTTTTCTCAACTATTTTTCCCTTTTTTGCTTTTCAAAAAGTTTTAAAGTGTTTTACAGAAACAAAAAATTATAGATTTTTTCTCACTTTTTTTGCCGTTTGACAAAAACCAAATTTTAATGTATCAAGCAAACAGAAAAAAATACATAACAGAAAAAATAACTAAGAAAAAAAAAATTTTTTTTTTATTTAAGGTGGCCCAGTTTTTCTTGCCCCAATTCACTTGCACTTCTTCGGGAAAAAAAAAGTTTGCTAGTGTCGTTAAACAATGAGGTTTCCCTTCAATACTATTTTTTTGATAGGGGAAGGACATATACAAAAATTCATCTCTGCCTTTGAAAATTTACCCCCGGTTCACAAAAATGGATTCAAGGTGGCATTCGGGGCCGGCCCAAACAGCATTTACAGAGGCAATCCAATGAGGAACGGACTTGGCCAACATCAACATCCTTTTTTCCTATTTTTTTACAGGTTCATCGGGTTGAAAAACATCCCCTCCAGACAAGATGTTTTTCCAAAAAAAAGCTGCAATCACCACACATTTATGGGTTTAGCCCACAATTTTGTTGGAAGACTAATTTAATTTGAACGGGACATGGTTTCAGGCACAGTAGACTCATTTGACCCAGACAAACCTATCCATAATAATAGGAAAAAGGCACCACGCAGACCACATTCTTTTTTTTCCCAAAGTCAAGATGGAACGCTCTATCGATCATCACGAATCTCAAAGGCCTCGAACTTCAGCTGGCTTAAGCCGCGTCACAAAATGGGGGATGCGGACTTTTTTCTACTGTGGGGGGAAGGATATTCTTCCCCCCATTTGAAAAAGGGGGGCTTTTCTATTCTAAACTGTTTTTTGGGAAATCCTATTCACCCATTAAGGCAATATTTCCCTATTTTTTTTAAATTTTGCAATGAAACGGTCCCAAAAAAATTTTTCAGCGGCCCCCAACGTCGGGGAAAAAATAAAGTTTTATAAAATTTTTTAAATTTGAAAAAAAATTTAAACAATTGTATAATTTTAAAAAAAATAATAAATGTTGGTGGATGAAGCACGAGGTACCATCAATTTTTCCGCCTTGGAAGATACGATGAATAATCCAGCGGAATATTTCCAACACGTTACCACTTGGCAGTTGTTATTTGTGCATACATTGCACTTGCTGGCTCATTGGGATACGTACGACAAGTATCAACACGCCAATTACGATACACACATGCGACTCAGAGACTCTGAATTTTACAACTTGTATTTTTATGGACAACTTGTTTATCAGCATCAATAAAGAACTATGCCCAGACGAAGAGCTTCTCCGTCCAGGGGACCCAGTAAAGTTCCTTGCTGATGCGAAATGTTGCCCGTTAACCCTCAAACCGGGGAAACGAAAAAGGACCCATGGATTTTTTGGGAAAGTATTGCAGTAGATAACCATTCGCTCTTTCCCTGTAAAAAACGAAATTTTTTCTACCAGCTTTAATTTACCCAAAACGGTGGGATAATTTGATAATACCATGTCAAAACCAGGGGTCTCCTTGTTGCTTTTTTTTCCCAATTCCCCCACCCCCCCCGATTCCCCCCCCGAAGAGCCGGGGATAAAAGCGTTTTGGGACAAGTCCGCGAGTGATGTATCTGATGATGAATCGGTATTTCTATTGACCCAGTAAACGATGAATGGATAACCCCAAAGTCAATTTCCCCAAAACCATTCAGGGCTTTCGACGATTTCGTTATTACGATAAAGATCGAAGATCCCTCCCTATGATAGGAAGAGTAAAAAGGTATGTTTTAATTTGTCTTATTTTTAAAAACAATAAGGATTTTCCAAAGGATTATAGGCTAAAGGAAGCATCTTTTGTTTCGATCGCTGAAATCTCATAGGGGGGTGGGGAAAGGGTGGATAGGTCTTTTTTTTTAAAGACAACGGATAGACGGGATGCAGGGAGCAGTTGTCCTCGAACACACGAATAGGAAATCCTGGAATATTCGGGAGGCCCAAAAACAGGATCGCAGATCGGGGTTATAGGGACGCGAGGCTGGAGCCAGTCGTAATCGTAAACCCACAAACAAAAAATTAAAGGTGTACATTCCATCAAATTGAAACCAACAAGGGACCAATTAGGAAGTTTAAAAGTTTAAAAAGGGTAATGAAATGGTACAATTCTTCTTCAAAAATACTGCATCTTTTCAATGGCATCTACTACGAACGACTCAGTTTAATGCGGACCTCTTCGGCAAGGCATCAGTAGAAACCCCACCTCGTGTACATAAAACAATTTTCTTCCCCACCAAAGGATAAGCGGTATGGACTCGAATTTAAATTAATTCTGAGGGCTGATACGTCGATCAAAGAATGAACTATACGGGAAAGGGAAAACCGGGATCTTTTTGGGGAATGCCCACACCACAAACTTTTAAAAGGGGATATTTATGTTTTGACAACAAGTCGGCAAAGTCTTGTAATTAGAGCCATGATAAACTTTTTTGGGGAAATTAAGTTTTTTTTAAAAAAAAAATTTTTTTTTCCCAAAGTTTCGAGTGTATATTTTTTTTCAATGGTCCAGTTCTAAATTTTTTAAAACATGTGTTTGGAAAACCCGTAAAATGCCCTTAGGTTTTACAGTTTATCCCGACCATCATAACAAAAGGTTTTTACAACATCAATTTCTTCATTACTGGCCCCACAGTACTTCCCAGACAGCTACCCACCCCCCACTATATTTTACAATTGATTATCGGGCATCAAATGAAAAAATTTTTGCAATACAAATGAGACTTTTGTAACTTTGGCACAATAATTCATCGTTTCTGTATAAAAAGGCCCTCATCAGGTTTCTAAAAATGCATCTTTTTCCCTTCTTTTTTTTTGGTGAAAAAATAATTTAAATTCCAATTTCAAGTAGCGTATTACGTCTCGTAAAGTCTTTTTGCATGCCCGTCGCTTTTTCTTTTCATTCAAATGGTTTATGACCTTTGAGACGCCCTTTTCCCCACTTAAAATCCCCGATATCACCCCCACGGGATGGTGATCCGTGTATAAAAAAAAAAAAATTGCAAATCAGGCACCGCACCTCCCATTTGATAACAGACGGCACAAAACACCACGGGCATAGATTCTCTTTAAACTGAAACCCTTTTGAATTTTCAGGAGCTTGAATTATTGGCAAAACATGCCAATGGTGTAGCCAGATGATTCTCAAAAAGCCTGCAAAGGGAAAAACACATTTTCCCATCCCAATAATGGATTTCAATCATTTCGTAAAATGTTCGGGAATATCGCACTTCTGATGGTGTAAGATTTCAAACAGTGGACCGACTCGCATACAAGAAATGAAACCTCCGGGTTTAAAAAATTATTCAAAAGTAATAAACAAGGTTTTGGGAGAATTTCGCAACCGATGCGGTGAAATTGACTTCAAGTGTCGAATAATATTTGGACGCGATCTTCGGGTCGGACGTTAGATTTAGAGCCATTATATTTTTGTTTATTAACCAAGCATTTGAACCAAAAATACGTGTGTGTACTAGATATGGACGAAACTTTTTTTCAGGGGGGAAACACGTTCGACCTAAATTTAGATTTTGATCAATTTTTAAAATTGATTCAGGCCGACATCTTTTTTTGGAGTTTGGGGTCGGACGAATTTTACACCAGTGGTGTTTTTTCCGATTAAAACATTTTTTCAAACTATTTGCGCGCTCAGAATGCAATTTTTCCCAAAACCTTTTCCCAAATTTACAAAGCTTCCCCCATATAAGCTGTTTTCAGCCCATTTTTTAATACCCGCGATGATAAAGTGGGAAACATGGACGAAAAAGGATTTGCGCATTTGTGCCACCGTATACTAAAGAAACTCGTGTGACAAGGAAATTTTACAAGTGTTGAAAAAAAATTTAAAGGTATAGCCAATTGATTCGGTAAATAAAAAGACATGTATAGTGTAGAGCAATTTCAAAAAAAGTTTCAAAATATGCAAATCAATGGATTTTTTTTTGATTACTGCAAGCTCATAATGGGGCCCCGCCCCAACTTTGGGGCGAATATCGTCACAGACGCTTCAGACTTTTCCCCATTTATTAAAAAAGCATGGTGTACTGGATTTTATTGTGTTGTTTTTCCCCCTCCCTTTTTTTTGCATGGGTATAATCTCCACCCTTAAAAAGGGCCCCCTTGTTATGGACGATTCCTCAACCCCAACCGCAGTTGTCAAGAGACAAAAGATTGTGATGCTCATCACTTTTTGCCTGAATCAAAAACTGTTCCTAATCTTGGAGGAAAGAATGTAACCCCCTTTACGGAGAATGGACGTTGGTGTTCATTCGGGGAAAAAAACTTTGGCTGCCTGCATTTGCAAAATCCTGATTTATCCATAAAAAACATTCGGGGGAAATTGTGACGTGGACGTTACGTGTAAACCGTAGGGACAGTAAAATTTACATAAAAAAACAATGTGATTTTTTGGGAGGGTTTTGTGGCCGAACCCCCAAACCCACGTGCAAAACTACCGGTTGGAGCGCATGATGTACAAGTCGGGGAACCGGATGAAGTACATTTAAGCTATATTGAACCTTCGAGGATTTACCATTTTGGGAACGCCATCAAAAAAAAAATGTTTCAAACGCCTTGTTTTTGATGCTTTACAGGGCAACCGCTAAAAAGAGCTCGTTTTATGAGGAAGGAGTTTTGGTGGGGGATCCGGCGTTTGGCTGTTTGGAGTACGCATCGAAGGTTTACCAGATTAGTTGAACTGGACAATGCTTGCGCGGTGTTTCAAACCCCTTTTTTGGAACAACCCATTCCGGCAAGTTGTACTTTTTTTTATTTGATGAAACGCCCCCGTCATTTTTTACAATACGAAAAGATTGATTCTCCAGTCATTCCCCCCCTCTTCTTTCATTTAAAAAACGGAAAGTTCAAAATGGGTCAAAATTTCCATGATTCATGCAAGTATTTTTAGGAACGACACCCTTTACGGCAAAAAATGTCAGTTTAAATTCAATGAAATTTTTTCCAAAATATCCTCCTATTTTTGTTCGGAAACGTAATAAAATGGAATGGTGTCGTTTATAGTCGACATTTAAAAATTTTTACCTTCTGAATGGGCTTTAATTTATTGTACACCTTCCAGCCTGTTATATTGGAAAAAATGAAAAGACGCTCCAACAACCGGGGGACGGTATGTTTAACCCTTTTACTTTTCACGTATGAAGCGTATGCTGAACATCCTCGATTCAACGGCCTTCTTTTGAAACACGAACGAGGGGATTGGACGCTAGAGTTTGCCCCCGAATACGACGTTGATACCTACCGTTCCATAGCAAATCCCAATGGCCCCCTTTTAGACATCCGCTAAAAATGTTGAGCTAGGTTATATAAAAAGACCCTATCCATGATCAAAATGTCTTGTCCCGCCAAAAAGGATCGTAAAACAATAACGAACCCCCCTTTTGAAAAACAAGAGAAACGAAATTGGAAGATGGTGGACGATGAATCCCTTTCCCCCAAAAATTCCCGTCGGGAAACGGAGATTTGAAAATTTGAAAAAGGGGGTTAAAGAAACCGACAATGATTCGATTAATCGGGAACTTTTAGACACTCAAAAGCATTTTTTCCTGTAAGGAAAAAATTAATCAAAAATTTCCCAAGGGGAAAAAGAGTGATTGAAACGGTCCGAAAAATGGGGGAAAAAAAATTTTTTATTGCATGTACGCAGTTTTCCAAAGACGATTATTCAAGCTCGTAATAAAAAACAAAAAAAGCGTTAAATCTAGTGGATATGATTTTTGGGAGGGGCTTGTCGGTATGTGCATGAAACGGCATTTCACCCATGTTGAATAACGTGAAAACATAATGAACTTTTAAAAACGAGCGTATCAAGTGAAAAGTAGTGTAAAAAGGAAGAAAGATGCAAAAGGGGGGGAAATAGGTGTTTTTTGTTTGTTTTCACAAGTATTGGAGAAGGAAGAACATTGTATTAAATTTGCATCCTTTTCAACTCAAATGACCAACAAATGAACCCATTAGTAAATATGTTTTTCTTGTTGGTACTGTCGTCCAAAAACAAGTCAAAAAAAAATTTTTTGCACTGGTACAAATTTTAAAAATTTTTAAAAAAAAATTTTTTTTTACAGTTGTATTGAAAACAATTTGATCCTACATTTTACTGACTGAGGGCTGTTCACCAAATTCAAATTGATTTCCCATTAAAGTTCATGGCATACATGCATCCATTGTATCTCCTTGAAATTTGGAATGTTCCTGCAAACCCAACGACAATGGGAAATTCTCCTTTGAAATTTTTTTGCACTTGTTTTAAAAAATTTTTTCACAGGATCCAGATTAATCAATCTTTTTCGGCATTATCTTTTCAAACAAAAAAGGGTGTGCCATTTGTTTAAAGATACACCATTCTGAATAATAAATACAGCATCCTCCCTTTTACATCCACATAGGTTGTCCCCCTTACCTTCTTTTTTTTTGGTCCATAAGGGATCCGTGGCCCTTTGAATCAAACGTTTAAAAGAAATTGTTGTAGATTCCCCGGTGGATTTTAAATAACCAATCCCCGATGCATTTTTAAAATGGTCGTATAAATTGGTTCCACGATAAAATTTTTTCCACAAATGTATGAAAATAAACCTGTTTCATCATTCGTATCCACATAGTAACCCTGTTGAAAAATGGATTCATATTGGGGAGAAAATCGTTTATTTTCCCTTTTTAAATCAATGCGCGTGAGGATATCCAGAAAAACGCTAAAACCCCGGGATTTGTTTTCACTGGTCTCAATTGGTTTGATTCCCCCATGGCTACAAAAATTGGGTTTCGGACGGGGGAAAAAGTATTGTATCACCCAATGAGCCAACCAAAAACTCACCATTCCACCATCCCCCACGAAATATCGGGTGATTGTGGACAGTAAAATTTCCCACAATCCATTTTTTTCCCCACCGCCTCGTCTGTTTTGTTTTAAACCCCTTTCCAACGTTTTTAAAAACAAACCGGTCTCCCCCCAGTTTCAGAGCCGAATGAATGGTTTGTCCCCCTACGTTGGCCCCGAGCGGTCGGACCATACGCATTGGGGAACCGAAAAAGATAAACAATCCTAGAAAAATTTTTTTCCCAGATCCGGGCCCCACCTGCCCCGGGAATGACAGCATGTTGACGATTTAATAACCACTGGTAACCCAAGACAGGAAACGGGACTCGGGGTCAGCTTTCAACATTTTTTTCGAACCCCCTCATGATAGACGGGCAATTCCCAAGAGTGACTCATGGTTTCCAAAAATTGTACGAAAGTGATTACTTTGGTTTTGGTAAATACCAACAACCTTTGAATATACCCCTTTTTGGTATGCGAACAGTGGCCGTGCGTATGTAAGGATTTTATGTTTTGTTTACGGGGTGAAATCACCTCAATCCAAATACCCTTTTGAAATCAGTCACCATTTTAAAACGTGGAAAAAACCTGAACCTTACAAATGGTTAAAGTATTCGGGGGCCGTATCCGAAGGTCAAAGAAGCTTGAAGGGTTTTTTATAGGCCCCAAAAACCCGGGATTTTATTATTTTTTGGGGAGAAGAAGGATCCCGTTGTATCTCGAAAATAATATGGAAATGATTTAAATTATCCAAAAACGGTGCACAATGGGGTTTCTCTAAATTTTTGAAGACCCACACCCCAGAAGTAGAATCAAACTAGTTAAAATGTAAAACTCTTGTCTCTTTTAAAGGCTAAAAAAAAAAAAAAATTTTTTTTTTTTTTAGAACAGTTTTGACTGTTCATTTATTTTTTTATTTCAAATATTTTCAAACAAAAAAATTTAGTTTTTTATTTCAAGTTACATTTTTCAAGATACTCAACATGGTTTGCCCCTTTCATCCGGTTCCCACCTTTTTCCATATTTTTGAACTTGTATGAGGGTTGGTTTCGTAAAGTGTCTCTTTTTTACAGAAAATTTTATTTACAATATAATCAATAAATTTTGGGATTTCTTCTTTTGCTTCCTGGTTTATTCAATTACGGGCAACATACGTTTTTGCATAAAAGTAATATCACATGGGTTGAATGGCAGACCTGAAAAATTATAATTTTTTTTAATCTTTCCCCCAATTTTTGTACTTGTCCTTCCAAATGTCGTACGACTAAAAATTTGACTTGACAAATGGAAAAAGGTTTCCAATGCCTTCTAAAATGGGTTTCCCAAATTTTTTTTTTGAATGCATTGGTCAAATTTTCTCCATCAAACATGCGTGCCAGCCCCCCCTTTCGATGGACGTCGCAAGGTTTTGTGCCTTGGTGGCATTCTGCGAAAACAAAAAACGGGACTGGTTTCTTAAAAAACCCAGCTGCATCGTCCTTTGGCCCATTCCCCATTTTCCCAATCAATGTAAAAGGGGACATTCCTTGGCAAAAAAGTTTAAATCTGGGGGAATTTCCCCCCAAATTTTTGAGATTTGGTTCTACCCAACGACATTGAGCCACCACAATGACTTTGTAGGAATTGAAAATTAGCAATTTTTTGTGGTTTTTCCAATAAAGCAGACCAAAAAGGAAACTTGTTTATTCATGTCTGTTGATGCACGGGATAATCTTGCAATATTTTTTTTTCCCAATCGGGACCCACAAGATTTCATCCCAGATTCGGGCCCTATCATAAACGGCTGGACATTAAAAAAGTGTTGGTGAAAGTTGAGAATATTAGTTGGGAAAAAGGAACAATTTTAATTTTTATTCAGATGAAGCAATATCAAAGACTATGTGAAAGTTTTGCTAAAAAAATTTTTAAGTTTTTTAATAAAAAAAATTTTTTTTTTATGGTTTCTTTGGGAAGTTGCTCTAGATTCATCTTTCATTACCAATTTCCATATGTTTGTTTTTGTCTTCCGGGCCCCTTTAAATTATCCGTGGAAATTTTTATAGCCCATTTTACTTTTCGCCCATTACTTTTGGGGTTCCCAGGTATAGGTGCACCCCCCTAAGGTTTATGGAATTTGTTTAAAAACGATCGTAATATTTTTTTTACTTCCTTTGGGTTTTTTTAAGTCATTTCCTTTTTTATTTTCTTTAAAATATTACCTTATTTTCAGATGGTCGTTTGTGAGGATTTTTGTTTACTACCTCCAGGGGATAAGCGCCCCATTATTTAATTCATTGCCCTCTTGTTGTCGTCTTCCTCCTCTGAAACACCCATTGGTTGGTTGTGTTGTTCCTTTCCCAAAAAATTCACTGGTGTTTCCTTTTTATTTTCCACGCTGAAACCCCATGGGGATATTTTTTTTGCTCATTTAAATAATCGCCATTTTGTTCCCCATCCACGGCTCGTCATTTTTTCCCCAAATTTTTTATATCGGTTTTCATCTGTTTTGATTTTCTCATAGGTATTCTTTGCCCTTTTTGATTTTTTTTTAGATTTCCCCTTTTTTTAACATGCGGTGGGTCCACCCTTTTTCGAACTTTCAAAATTGGGTATTATATCTTTTTTAGCCCCCCTCTTCCTTCGAAAAATGCCCACAATATTTCAGCGTCATCTTTTCCCCCCGTGAGCGCTCCAGGGCTCTTCCATCACTTGATTTTTTTAAAACAAAGCAATGAGTCTAGAAACAATTTTATACAGTGACCCATGGATACCTTCAATGATACCTTTTTCATTCCCCTTGGTTTTACCCCCACCCCAAAACAATTTTTTCCCCTCAATTGCTATCTCTGTCATGTCTTTACCAGTCTATCAAAAAATCTTTTTGGACCTTTAATAAAATTTTACAAAAAAGTGGATTGGGGGGCAATCTTTTTATTTGTTTAATCACGATTCTCGGGTGTTTGGGCCCCCCCAAACCGGATGCACTCATTCAACTCTATCAGATAGAGTTTCAGAAAAAACAAAAATTTTTTCCGTTTCGCCCCTTTTCCCTTTCAATTGTTTCAATCCCCGGGGATGGGTCTTGGGTGTGTTGGGTTGGGCCCTCAAAGCGTCTTGTCAACAAACAACCGCAGGCCTTATCGGTTGAATTGTCCGTAAACCTTTAAAAGGTTCACCACGTCCTCGTCAAAAACGCTCGTTCCTTTTCCCGAAGTCACGGCTCTGGTCGTTCGATACGTCGCCCCCTCTCTCTGATAGCAACTCCTGAAAACGGGGGGGATAAGGCCGTGGGAAACATGTTACGATCAAATTGATCATAGATTGAATTTTCCAAATATTTTTTTTGGGAAAGGAGGATAGATTAAAAAACTTGGAAATTTTAAAAAGGGGATCCCAAAACCCCTTTTACGAGAAGTCCAAATGGGGAAAATTTTGGGGAAAATTTACTCACTTTTTTAAAAAGGGGGGATGGAAACGGGGTGTTGATGGGAAATCCCCCCTTTATTCGGCTCTGAACAATCTTCCAGCATTAAAAATTGATTAATCTGGGGTAATTTTTGGGAGAAAACCCAACGGAAAAAAATCATTTCCCAAAAAAAAAATGAAAAAATTTCCGGAACCCGATAAGGGAGCCATTCTCGCCCCAAAAGCGTCACGGATAAAATTTTCCTGGGGAAAATTTTAATGGTTCGTATGCCGGGCCCGAGGCCCCAAAAACCCCCCGGTCTTCCTCACCACAAGGGATTGGGATTGTCGGGGTGCAAGGCCGGCTAGTGAAAAAAGTGTTCTCCTTCCGGGCATTAAACCCCTCCTGCGTTCAAATGTTGAACATTTTTTAAAAGATACCTTTCAAACGTTCCACAAGATAATTTGAACCTGAGGCAATATATTGGGTTTCCCAAAAAAAAAGGAGATATTTGGGTATTCCTTGAAGGACATTGGTTGTTTTCCCCTTCTTTTCCACGTTCCCCAGTGCCCCCTTTTATAGGAACCCCTTCTCCATCAGGAAAAATGAGCGGGGCGCCACAGAAGCATGAGATAAAATTCATTTTAAATTAGAGACAGTTTACACCAGACAACATGGCCCTTTCCGAAATAATTTGTCCCTTCTCCAAACCGTATTAAGAGCAACTAAAAAGGGTTGAAAAGTACAAAATGGAATCGAAATTTCGGGAGGAAGGAGGTTCTGGTTGGGGTTATGCAGTTTTTTAAAACATGCAAAATTGGATGCCCATTTTGAAATATACTGACTCGACTTTTTTTATTTATCAAATTTTAAAAAAAATTTTTTACTCAACAAAGGTTTTAAAAAAGTTTGTCGTACCAAATTTTTACTTTTCTGACAATTAACTCTGCATTTTTTTTGGCCCAATTTAATTATTATTTCAGCACAACCCCGCGTTTTATTGAATTTACCGTTGAAAAAGATGTCCAGTTCCCTTTATCGTGGTTTAAAGCTTTTTTTTGGCCAAAATTCATATTTTTGATCCCCCGTGCTTATATTCAGCTCATTTGTCGTTTGGAATTGGCATTCAATGGAAAGATATGATACGGCATGGTGGGACTCCCTGTTTCGGGATCAAATTCAAGGTGATTTTGATGTCTTGTTGGGTTACGGGTAAAATTTTTTCAAACCAAAAGCTTGTTTTTCCCGTTTTTTGTACAAGAGCCATTACAACTTTTTTTAATCAATTTGTTCAATTTTTTTCGTCAAAAGGATATTCAGTCCCCGGCGTGGGGAAAAAACCTGAAAATCCACTTTAAACTTGATCCTTTCAAACCTGGAAAAAGGTCCCAATACCAATCACCTGTTTTGGGGGGTTGGGCCCGGGAATGGATCCTTAGACGCGTCCACTTCCCAAAAGAATTTTTACCCCATCCCTTCTTAGACCAGAAAAGAAAGCCGTTTGTATGTGACTTTAAAGCTGTGGAGAATACGTGGGTCCCTTATCAATGTATTTAGTCCCCGCTTCCGAAAATGTCAATGCCGTTCATTTTCAATCGGGGTACACTTTTTGAAACCTTTTTGCAAACCAAAAACCCCCTCATGCCTTGCCAAGCTGTGGGAAAGACTTGTGCAAGAGCTCTTGATCAATTTTAAAAGGACAATACCCCCCGTGTTTGCATAAAGACGGGAAAATAGATATTTTTACAAAATGTCACGGTCGTAGATGGTTCGATCCCAGAGGGTTCAATAATTGTCTCCTCCTCCCAAAGTGGTCAAGTATTTCAACGTTTGTGGGTGTTTTCAATTGGGTGATTTGTGGCAAACCAGGCCCCTTTTGGGGTAAAACCTTTTCGAAAACCGATGAATGCTCTTGCGGAGAAAATTAAATGGCGGGGGCAAAACGCCATGTTTTGAAACATGGGTGCCAATAAACGTTTCAAAAAAGAGCCAAAGGGGGTCTCACATCCAGGGACAGGAATCAGCTACAAGGGGATTACATGAGACCAACCGTCTCTGGATGGTAAACCAAAAATTTCCCCCATTAATCGATGAGGGAGTTTGGTTTGACGCAAAAATTCTTGATAATTTTTTCCCAACCAAACACAATATCCGGTCAGGAAACGGGTTTGAGTTTATGGTGAACTTTTAAAAATGCAAAATATTGGAGAGGGGTTCCATTTAATGTCGCATGATGGCTCTGGTCGAGCAAAAGGATATAATTTTAAAGGGCCCCGGGAAAACGAGTAAGGGTCCTTTTAAAGAAAATTTATAACCCTCACATCCCATAGCCCAGTTCCAAAAGGGATGTACTGTCGATCCCAAAAACCCCTCCAGTCGTATGAATAAAGCGTGGATTTCCATACTCCTTTCTTTAAAATTTAAAATAAAAAACAAGAATCAGAAATTTGGGGAAACAAAACCATAATCATTGGGCCTCTTGGTGATGTTGATTGTGTCCGTTTGGTAAAAAATTAGTCGTTTAATATAACGCTACATTGTACGACATAGATGGGAATACGTAAAACGAATGGAAGCTCAAAAAGTTTTGGGTCGAATCGAATACTTTTGTCGGGCCAAAGTTGGAAATTTGGTTGGTTTGTTGCTGGGGTTTGTACGGATGGCTTAATAAAGAAACACAAAATGAAACTCAAAAAAATCACTCGCCTTGGTAGTTATTTTATAGTTTATTGGGTTTGGGGATTCACCTACCCAAATTTTTTCCCGAAAAAGTTTTAAAGAAAGGGCGAACCTTGAAAAAATCAGCCCTATTTTACGGGAAGTTTGGGTTTGATCTTTGAGCTTTGGTTTTTGGGGGTTTGGGAAACTTTTTAAAGCATAAATTGTGACTAGTCCCAAAATCAAACATTTAAAGCCCCCTAAAAAAAAATTTTTTTTTTAATTTAATTTTCGGTTTTTTTTTTCTTTCTAGGGGCATACGAAATTTCCCCCCTTCTTTTTTTAAAGTTATTCATAGTAAATGTATATTTTATTCCCCTTTTCCACCAATTATTTTCGGATTCCCCTTTTGCTCAGTCTTTTGGGCCAAAAAAAAAATTCACGCACAAATTGTTTCCATCTTTTCGTATTCAGGACCATATCCCCATATCAAAGGTATTTGAATTTCCAAAAGCCATATTCAATAGCATCAAAACATTTTTTTTTGGTTAAATAATTGTTCATAATTGACCCATTGACATTCTTGAGCATCCATCACCCATTTACTGGCCTCTCTCTGAGCCACATCCGCTCGACTATAGGTGTATTCGATAAAATCATTAGCTTTTTCAGGGTATTTCTGGAGCACGCGCACCGCCACACAATGTTCTGACTTATAATCACTCAAATGCTTTGTCTTTCGGTAAATGGAGTATTTTTTAGCATCTCGGCACTTGTAATGCGCCTCTTGAATAATGTAGACCCATAAAATCCATCCACGACTGGACAAAGATAAATGGTCTTCCATCCACGCAAACGAAACCTTCTTTGAGAGGGTGGGAAAAAAAAAAATCCCACGTTTTTCCCAAAACCAATTGCGATATAAATTCAATGAGTTCATTAATACGTTTCTGAAAGCCTTTGGTCACAATGGTTCCCTTTTGTGTCTCGTAAATGTAACGTTTTCGAGACAAGACGAGCAACCGCTTCATCCGTTGTTCAAATTTGAGCTCCACATGATTTAAATTTAAATAGGCATTGACGGCATGACAATCATTGTCGGGCCAATTTTGCACCATCAAACTATCGGTGTCTGCATAACAAATGTGATAATTTAAACGTTTCAAATAATGGTACGAGCCAAGTAATTGATAGCGGGCCAACGTTACAATCGTCATGGCAATGGGTAGATAGGCTAGGCATGAATCCTTATTGGCCATGACGCCGTATAGGGAATTGATTAAAATTTTGATGCATAATTGAGCATTGTAATGATACACGTCTTTTGTTTGTTTGTATTGTCCCTGATGATGTTTGCGCAAATCAATGAAATGTTTGACAATATGCGGTAAAAACGCCTCCGTTTGCTCATTAATGACGATGGCAAATGCATCTTTTTCAGGATTGGGGGGTAGTAAAAAGGCGGACCTTCCAAAAGGGATCATTTTTGAAAACATTCCCCTGGACACATATGCAATAGAAGTCAACTGTTGAGCGGGAGGACACGCCAACCACTCTTCTCGGGTCATGATGGTGCATGTTCCATAACATAGATTACTACTCAATAAAGGGTAGGGTACTCTGGAAAATCCATCACAAAATTTTCGTTGCTTTTTTCTGAAATGCAATAATTTAAAGCCCCTTGATACGTTTGGTTTTTGGTGACCAATACAGAAGCATTTTTAATTCAACAGGGCTTTTAAAAATAGTATTTACAAAATATCCCAAGCACGTGCCATACGTTTTAAACAATTCCAACAAAAAGCTAGAGTTACCCATGTGGAGGGCTTGAACAGCATCCCACGCTGTAAAATTGGCCCGCTCCACTAAAAAGGACAATACCATTTCTTTTTCAAATAAACGATAGACTAAAAAGGAATCTTTTTTAAAAAATACTATATCTTTGACCAAATTGGCCCCGGGGGAAAGACGTGGGTTTAAAAATTCGTAACATTCTTCTGCGGAACTTTGCTGCAGTAAATGGGCCGTCACCTGAGGATGTGTGTACCAAGACCAGAGTCCAGTGGATTGGACGGGTACTTTGGTTTCATTCAATTTCATGCGTGCCACGTCATCCAATTTGAATCCGGGTAAATCATAACTGGAAAAAATTCGAAAATAAAAAAATAAATAACACCATTTTTTTTTGAAAAGTGGTGCGATGGTCCCCAGAGAACGGTGAATAACCTAGAATGGAATACATTTGCAACCCAAAACAAACGGGTAAACAAACACGGTAAATCAAACCATTGATTTTAGCCAGTAAACCGGCAATCTTGAATGAACGAAAATCATTCAAAAATTGACCCCAGACCCTATAAGCAGGCCCGTCCTTCCCAAAGGGGGAGCATCCAAAAAACGATACAAGAGCCACGATCGTAAGCCTTGACGCCGATTTCCCTTTGTACAAACTAATCCCAAAAATTTCATCGTTTTTTCCAAACCCGTGGGGGGCACGACCCCCCCATCCATTGGGGCCGTTTCAAATCAAACCCAATAGTCCCGTCGGGGGCATTTGATTGGGATGCATTTCCAAAAAGTCTTCAAATCCCCCTTCTAAAGATAATTTATAATAAAACCCCAGTCTGGTATTTGGGGGACGTCAATTACAAACGGACCAACCAATCCATTTCGTAATAAATATTTATACTTGTTGAAAAAACGTCCCTTTTATGACTACGCTGAAGATATACCTTTTTAAAAATGTTTTGAGGGGAAAAACGATTTTTCCCAGTCGGGGTTCAAAATACGGGAAAATCTTTTTAGTGATCCCAAAAAGGGTAACGAACAGGTTTGCAATCGGGAAAAAAAGATGTTCCGGGGTCGAAGACTTTGTCAATGTTTTTGGTCAAACACCAAACCATTGTTCATGGTACCCTTTTACCAATTCCAACACCAAGAAAAAACTTTAAATAAAATATTTGGATGATAGGGCCGCTTTTCCCGTCCAGAGGAAGCAATCTTTTCCCACGAATAGAATATAACATCTTGAACTAGTGACCACCAAACATTCATTAAATAAGGGAAAAAAAATTTTTTTTTTTTTTTTTTTTCATTTTTTAAATTTTCTTTTTTTTCTTTTTCTTTTTTTTTCATTTCCAAAAATATTTTTTCCTTTTAATTTTTAAAAATGTTACAACATCAATTTTTTTTGCTTTTAACCCCCCAAAAAAATTTTTTTGTGGGCTTCTCATCTCCTTGTCATTTTACAAAATTGCAACATCTTATTACCTACATTTTTTAAACAAGGGCCAATGATTTAAAACGTTTACAGTTGCCCCATTCTTATTTATTTTTTTTTACAGCGTGGTTCAACCCCTTTCTCTTTTTCCCAAAACCCAAACTTTTTTTAAACCTTCCCCGTGACCGCCCCCACCAACCCCTTTCATGGATCCGTATTTCAAATTTTTAGTCAATTTTAAAAAATGGGGAAACTAGCTTTCCGATAATATATTATTCAAAAACCCAACAATTTATTTTAAAAATCTTGCCCTGGTTGAATTAAAAATAAAGTGCCCCCCAGGTCCGGGTTTGTAGAATATTTAGAAAAAGGGTAAACCGTTTCGTTTTCACAACTTGCTTCCTTTGAAATTTTCGACCATCTTAAACATAAACGAATCTATTATTTTAGTTGTCCCTGGAAAAATTCAAGACTTTCACATGTACCCGGGGCATTTTTTTCAAAAACTTACTGCCAACCCATTGATCAATTTGGGGGCAACAATGGAATGCAATTTTCACCCCTACGACACATCATTATTACGAATTCAAAAAGAAACTGTTCGGCGGTCGTTTTTCCCCAAACAATTTTTCAAAAACTCTTGCCGAAAAAAAAGGAAGTCTTTTCTGTCAATTTCATACAGAAAAAATTTTGTTAACATTTTATTGGTGTGTCGCCCGGACAAGCTCACGAAAATTTTACCTGTTTCGTCTTTGATTCCCCAATGTGAATCAGATGCTTGTGTGGGGCCCACCCTTCCCCAATTGGGGCCCCCGCCCAAAGTTCAACGGTCCATTGAACATTCCCCGGCTATATCAATTCAAAACGATAGGGGGGTCAAAGTGGTGGAATGCCCCCCCAAACTGGGGTCCCTATTTATCCTCGGGGATAATTTGACCAAACCCCCCGGGATTTGATGGGGGGGGCTTCCAAATTCCCCAAAATTTTTTACCAATGTGGAATCGGATGATCCTTTGGTATTTGTGCCCAATTCCCAAAAACCTCAGAAATTGGGAAAATTTTTAGGGATTTGATGCAGTCACCGGGATTAAATGCAAAAAAAATCAACGAAAACGTGTTGGTTTTTCTCCCGGGGAACATATTCATCCCAAACGTTTAAATCAAATCTCCTGAGTGGGCCCTCTCTAAAGTGGTGTATGGGGGGAAACCAGGAGCTTTTTTGATTGAAACCCAAAAGGTGGAATGGTTCCCCTTTAACATTTTTGATGGATTCGTGTGTCAACCGCGTTAAAGCATGCCTTCTTTAAAGGTTTATTTATTTCAACTGGATTCTTACGACCCGACAACGGATGGGGGGATGGGATTACTAAAAAAACCTTCCGCTCAACCTTGCAAGATCCCGAATCGGGCTATTTGGGGAAAAGTACAATGTTTTTAGTCATCCCCTTTGTCTTTTTTCCTTTTTCTCAAATTCCTTTTTATAAAATTGAGGATGGGCCCAAGCACATTTTCGAAAAAAGGGGCCCTCTTGTGAAAAAACCCATCTCCTATAAGGTATTGTATTGGGCTCAGAGGGGGGAACAAGTCCCTAGAGATGGGAAAAGAGGCCCGGGGAAATTTGGGGTCGGACATTTTTTGCTGGACCAAACACTGTACGCTCTGACGAAACCAACCCCTTTTTTATTTTGTCCTTCGTCCGATACCAAAAAATTCAAAATAAATGATAACGGTGGGCCCGTTCCGGGTGACATGAAAGAAATTTCCCCCCAAGGTTGTCACGTTTTTGCGGGAAATGAAACATGTTTTACCCACCATTTCCCCCCCAAACCGATCAAGATTGACAATTTAAATTTTATGGATTTTCCCCCCGGGGGGTTTCAGTCCTACAAATGCCTTTAAATTGGGTACTTTGGATCAAAACGACCAAGAATACAAATATCATTTAAAACCCCCCCGATGCGGGGGACAGAAAACGGAAGAAAGGGTTTCAAGGTTTGGAGGTGGGTTTTGTGAAAAAGGAAAAATTTTTCCAAAAATCTCTTTTCTTCCCCCCTATGATATCAAATATGGTTCCAGACTTTTCCGCCGTAAACCATAAACAAGATGGATAAACGTCACGTAGTGAACGGGGAATTTTTTAACGACAATTTATGTTGTATTTGTTTGTGGGGCCGAAGGACGATGGATATTTTGCTTTGATTGTATTGACCATGGGGTTAACAGACATTTATGTACATGACGACTCCCCAAAACGACCCTTGAAATCGGGGTAAATGGGCAGGGACAACTTTTCAAAACGTGGGCCAAAGTAAAAGACTACACGTAAAGATTATTTCTTTTGAACTGCCCCCCAGTTTTTACAATATTGAACAATGTCGGGGGTTCATCCAAAAGCACGCCGAAAAGGGGACATTCTCGAAGGGAAATTTTCTGGAGTCTTTATCCCCTCTTCCCTATTTTATTTTTTTTCGGGAAAAAAACGATTCCATTTGCCATTTTTGGTTTTCAACAAAAATATTTATTCACAGCTATGTTTGGGAAACTAGGAAAAAAAAATTTTTTTTTTTTTTTTTTAAAAAAAATACTTATTGAATATGGATCGTCATAAATGCCGAGCAAATTTTGAGAGTTACAGCCTGACTAGACTGTTTTTCAAGTCAGTTGAGTTGAAAATTTTGAAAAATATACAGCTGAAAAAAATCGCATTTTTCCCCCGTGGATCCCTTGGGGAAAGTTGAAATTTTGGCGTCTCAGGAACCTCTGCTAAAAGCAAACACTGTCCCGAATTTGCCCAAATTTTTACATATAGAACCTTATAAACCACAGTTGATAAATTCGTTAGCTCTTCACGATTCTTTTTGGAATCAAGTATTTGAAAACTTGGTCATTGCCAAAACTCGACTATGAAGTTTACAGTCTCTTCTTTAGAACCCTTTGGTATTTTTTCTCTCGCAGGTGGGTTATTGTACTCTATTGGAGTCTTGACCATCCAATCTCGCACCACTGATTTTCGTTTTTTTTTTTATCGTCTTGACGCTCGTTATCTTTTGGGGGTCTGGGATCCCTAACAATATTTAAATATTTGAAATCCTTACCCCGAAAAAATTGGATGACTTATGGTGTTATAAAAAAAAAGCCATTTCACATTGTTCGAAACGTGGCTGCATCTCCAAAATGCCAGCCTAATAATTTGAAAACCCCCAAAGGGGGTAGAGATGCAGTCAGGAGTCAACTCTTTCCGTTCAAATTGCACATCTTGCATACGATTAAAAATAATCCGGGACAAATCAAATTTTTCCGTAGTTTTTCCATCTTCAAAGGTCAAGTAATTGTAGGGGCTCAAAGTGAATGTGCTGAATAGGTTTGATGGGTAACCGGGGCAAAAAATTTTAAAAGATTTGAAGAATCCATAATAAATGGCTTGTTCTGGACGCCGGGATATGGTGAAAAATTTTGGGGAAAGTAAATTTTCCCAAAAATTTTTAATCAGTATTTTGAAAATACAATTTACAGCCACAAAAAACAGGCAACAGCTGAAGAAATTTTTTGGGGATTTAATTATAATTCCCGATTTAAAACGTTTTTTAAAGAATGGGGAGTTCAAAAACTTCAAATACTATTGAAAATGGGATATCACACCCAGCGAAACTTTTCCCCAACTTGTGTATGTGGAGGTACCAAAAATTACCTAAATGCTAGTTTGCCACCCTCAATCAAAAAAAGACTAAAAAAATTGGGCGTTTTGGAGCAAAAACGACTCAAAGGTGATTTTCATCAAAAAAAACAATGATCAAATCGGTGGAAGATTTGATGGATGAATTTAACGAAAAGAAGCAACGAAACGACCAGAAAGCTGAAAGCATGAATCGGATCTGGAAATGGTTGGGGTATTGAATGCTTTGAAATATCGTCTCTTTTGGGAAATTTCATTCAGAAAAACGTATTCAATAACATGAGTAAAGGGAAAAATAAGCTCTAGCCTACTCCTAAACCTTTAAAAAAATTTTTTTTTTTTTTTTTTTAATTTTTTTATTTTATTTAAATTTTTTTAATTTTTTGTTTTCAAAAAAAAGTACATTGAAATGAATTCTGTTCAAATTTTCTCCAATTTTTTCTACGACATGTTCCGTTGTCTTTGGAAACCTTGGAGGGGATCCCCGAGTTCTTTTGATGCATTCGTTTTGGGGTTCTCAGTTGAAATTTGGCCTTTATTCTCCTATTATTTTTTTCCAGTACTCCCCGTAACCATTCTGTGGGTTTAAAACCCCGCAAGCCCCCCGTGTGATTTATACGTGGTTTTAGAACCAACACCTTTTCAACTCTTGGAAAAAAAGCCCCAAGCCCCCGAATGGTAGTTTTACAAGTCATTTTCCCCAAAAACTCGTCCAGAAAATGTCGGACTTTGTCAGTTTTTTCCATACCCTAAATGTGACAGAATTGGCTCGTAACACTGGGGAATCTGTCCCTTCAGGACCATTCGATTCAAACCCCTTCCATCCATCATGCAGGTGGATGCACTAAGGTTACGTTTTTGACGACCCGAGGGAACCGGATAACCTAATACCTATGTTCTTATCAACTTGTCGGGATATTCCAGTCCCTTTCACATGTATTTGGAATTTGGGATTCTTTTTGATTACATTTGACAATAAAATTTTGTAAAAAAGGGGATGATTTTTTTCCCCAAAACGGGGGTCAAAAGGGTTGATCAATTTCTTCAAAATTGTTTGGACAAATTATTTTGTAAAAAGTTTGAGCATGGAAACGGCAATTAAATATTTTTTCCCGATTCCTTTTTCAAATCGGGGTGTATCCAAAACATTTTTATTTCCCAAAAGGGAGAATTTTTTTGGTGTTAAACTGGCACCCCCAAAATTAACAATCTTGTAAAAAGCAACCATTATAATTTGGGGAAGTGGAAATTTTGAATGGGTTATAAAAAAAGATAAAGGGATAATATGGTACAACCAGTAAAATTTTATGTTGAAAAATTTTCCTTAGAACCCTATTTGAAAAACCGAAATACCTGAGATTACCCCACCCCAGATATTTTCCCCAATTTTCCATCGTTACCAGTTCCAAACCTCCACAAACTATACAACCCCGACCAAGAAGATCTTTGGGTAGGGTTATAGTTCAGGAGTTCACCTGGGTTTCCAAAACACTTTGTAGCCCAAAATCGACTTGTACCGAAATCGTTCAAAATCTCCAGCTCCCCGAAATTTCAAGTCGTTCTGTAAATAGAACTATGCGTTCTGCAAGGCTTTCTGCCGGAGATCTGCAAGTTGCAAGGCGTGCTGGGGGGGAAAAAATGTCCAGCAAGACTTTGGCAGAAGAGGGTAGAAGGTCTGAAAGTGGGTCAACACGTTCCAGATCTGAAGTCCAGCGCAATGCAAATCGTGGTTCCCCCGGGAAAAAACCTTAACCGGGGCCCTGTTTGGAGTAAATCGTTTAAAATCCACAGCCCAGCTGCGGGGAAAACGTTCCAGACCCCGAGTCCGGGCGCTAATACAAACGTTGGGAAATTTCCAAACGGCTGAGTAAATCGTTCCGATTAAAGCCCAGAAGCAAATCGTTGGATCTCCGTGCTAAGTAAATCGTTCCAGACCCGGGGAAGTCCATTAAATCGCGAGATCTCCTTCAGCGTCCCAAAAGTTCCAGAAGTCGCTTCCCAGCCAAACACCAAACCCAGGGGGGCGGATCAGAAGAAAAAAATTCAAAAGGGCTCCTATTGATTGGGGAAACTCTGCGTGTTTGGGGTATGATTACCACCCCCCAAACTAACATTCCATAATGATGAAAGGATTTTTCAGTCCGTAGGGAAATTCCCCCCAAAAACATGTATTATTTACTAAACCCTTCCCAAAACACATCCAATTAGACGGGGTACCTACCGCAAATGCAAAATTTTTCAATAAAGAAGAAAGATTTATAAAAATATAGAAAAAAAAAAAAAAAAATTTTTTTTTTAATATGTTTTATCTCCCAATAATATCACACCGAATAAAAAACAACAATACTAACAAACAAACAACATTAATATTAAACCCATCATAAGAACAATCACCAAATGTAATGTCCATTGATAGTATTGATTTTGTTTTGAATTTTTAAATTTTCAATACGGGTAATGTAGTCTCATAATTAATCTTATCATTGGCTTAAAGGGGCAGAAATATTTTAAATTTTTGTTGGCCATAAATTCTACCGATCCATTCGTCCTTCCAAAGATTATCCACCCCATTTCGGCGTTTTTTCAGGATTAAATTTTTTTTTCGTTGAAAGTACCCAAACAAACTTTATTAATGGCCCCCCAAAGCATTTTGCTGTCAGTACATTTCATAATGAAAGGGACCCAAGACATCTAAAATGACGGATTTCCCTGTAAACGCCATTATTTTGGGATGCTCCAGCCTTTATTTTTCCCGCCGTGGTCAATGACCCCGACGGGGAAGTTTGATTCAATACGTTGTTCAGAGCCATTGAATGGGAAGGTTGCCCTTTTTTCCAGCAATTGAGGAGTTTTTTTCCTTTTTTTCCACGACAGGGCTGAAATGCCATAAAATCAACCAATAATTTGTAGTCACTTCCCCCGGACCTGAGACGTATCCGGAAATGGGATAGTATCACTTAGTTTCATTTCCAGGAAACTGCAGGATGAGAAGGTACGGGGGAAATAGGCAAAATTTTGGGAGGTTGAACAACACTCGTTTTAGGGCTCGATAGCTGTTTTCCCCAAGAAAATTAATGGTTTGACCCACCGAAGAAAAAATTTTCCCCTTCCCATCAAATCAACCCATAGGGAAAATACAATTTATTGGATAAATCCCCATTTCTCCAATCCAAACCCGATGCAAAGGATTTTTGGGATTGCATCCCAAAATATTTGTTCAAAAAAAAGGAATATTTTTTAAAAGGGTTTTACCATGACCAACGGACCCCCACCATTCCCACGATGGATGCGTCATTTCTCGGCAACTGTTGACAGAAAAGACAATTTATTGGCTAATCGTGCCCATTCATATCATCCTTCCCGAGTACTGGTACACCGCCCGATTTAAAGGAAAGCAACTTGACGTTTACATCCCAACCGTAAATAATTTGGTCTACCACAAAAATTCAGTAAAGGGAAAGGGGGGAATAAATAATCTTTGGAGTTGCAGGACGTATTTGTTTTTCCACATTTTAAAAAATAATGGGGTAACGTTGCGATACCTTATCAAAAATCCCGGGGTCGTTGTTCGGTGCATAACGCAAGCATTTGCAATTATACTTGCTGGGTCGAGGCATCACAAACCCAAGGTGGGACCTTTTTTTTGCCCCGAAAGCCAATTTTTTTTAAGCAAAACAGGGTTCTCCCCCAAAGTATTTGGATACATTGGTCCAAGAGGGATAGGTTAAGAAAAGATGTGGTGGGGGGTGAGATAGGAAAAAGGCCTTTTTCCCAATGCAGTCCCAAAGGTCCAAAATTGATGTCGGGGAGGAAGTCACAATGTACCATTTCTTGGGACGAAATTTTTGGGAAGAGCATAGCGGGAAAGCACTCACAAATGTTTCAAAGTCACAATGATACTTTTTCCGTGGAAAACCCAAATTGAAGGGGGAAATCACAAGCAAAAAGGGATGATGTTCGAGCACAACCTGGGGCTCGACGGTTTCCAAATGATGAGTTTTTCTTGAGCGGCGTGTTGTAAAAAGGGCGCGTTTAAAATTCCTGAGGAACGTAAAGATGGGTCATAATTACCCAAAAGTAAAGAGAACCGAATAAAAGAACCCTGAAACCCACCACTTGAAACAAACACTTTGAAAGAAAACAATATTCCCATGAAAAAAGGCGAAAATAGGGAAACCAAATAAAAATTAATAGAGTTTTTTCCCAGGCCAGTTGGGGCAACGCCCCGGGTCCAAATGTCGGGGGATTCCGTTAACATCGTCATTTTTTTATAAAAAAAAAAAAATTTTTTTTTTACCTTGTTGTTAGAGTGCACAACCCACCCCTTTTTTTAAATTTTAGATTGGAAACATTAGGGTTTAAAAAACACTTTAAACCCCAAACGTTTTTCACACATTTTATTTAATCCCTTACACATTCAACTTTATTCTTCCAAAAAACAAGATGGACATAGTAAATACCAATTCAAAAGCCCACGGGCAATTTAAACCCTGCGGCTTTTTTTGATTCTTCACGGGAAAAGGGCCCGTACAAAAAGGGTGTAAGACTTGCCACCGATGGTTCCCTTAGTTCCATGGGATCCCCAAAAATTTTTTAAGATGAGTTTTGTCAGGGCTCCCCGGTTAGAACAAACCACCATGATGTTTTTTTCGGAGTGGCCCGGTTAAAGGAAAAAAATGCACATTCTACTTTTCGAAACCAGAATCTCTGAAGCCTCAAGCTTGGGTTAGTCTGTTGAAAATACATTTTTCCCTTTTCCCTCATTTTACAATGTACGATGGACCGTAAGACATTTTTCTCTTGGATAACCTATGTTTTATTTAGACATGAAAAGGGCTTTCTCGGGCCCTTTCGTCAGTTTTTCGAATTGAACATCCATGGAAACCTCCGTTGGCAGAACGAAATTTTGAAAAAATTTTTTTTAAATATTTTCAATTTGGCTCATCCTTTTTTGGGGCTTACCCATTGGGTGGTGAAGAGGACATGAGGGGTCTTCAAGTCATCAGATATTATATGGGCCCAAAAAAATTTTCGTGAATTGATTGAGCCATTTACCGATTGCACGATGTGGTATTTGCGCCTTTGCACCATATTGTCAAGAGATGAAACAAATTGTTGGAGAATCTCAAAATACCAATTGATAGGGTTTTAAACATTCCAACAAAGTAGGCGGGGTATCATACCCCTCAACCCCAAAAATGTTTATTCAAGTCTGAACTAAAAAAGGATCAGCATTTATGCGCCAGGTTTACCCCCAAATAATTTTTGGGGTTTCTTTTGGCGTAACGTATTCATTTTCATAGATTCAAACATCGAGGAGAAACAGCCCCCGCCCTTCGGCAGAAAGGGAATATTGATCCCCAAAAAAAATCTGGTTTATTTTTTCCCCCTAAAAAACCCAAAACCCCCAAATCCAATATCACCCAAAGAATGAAAGTGGGAGCTGGCGGTAAGGGCCCAAAATTTATAAATCAGACCCCCAAAAGATCCAAAGTAATCATTGGGCACATAACAAAATTGGGTTTTGAAGTACGCCCGGGCCAGCATCCCAATTGAATTTAGAACTTGAAATTTGTTCCCAAGTTTTTAGGGAAAAAAGGGGTATTTTACTGCCATAAAAACCATTGCAGGTTTTACTAATTTAAATTAAGAAAAAAATTTTTTAAAGTCTATAAAAAGGTCTTGATGGCAAACAACAACGTTGGGCGCACTTTCAATTTTACCCGATACATTTCATAATCAGCAAAACCACATTCCCGAAATGATTGTTTTCGAGAACGATAATACCTTATACTTTTTCAACAATATGTCGCTTGGTTTTGGGATATTCTAATCCTCTCAAGCCATCCAAGACATCATGTCAAGTGCCCCCCCTTTGAAATGGGCCAGTGGTTTATTTTTGAAAAAAAAAAAAATTTTGGGAAAATTTTGCCGTGTTTTCCGGCCACCCTTTTTCTGAAATGGTTTTTCCATATTACAACAATTGTAAAAAAGTTTTTTACCCCGTTACAAATAAGCAACCCAGATTCGTACCCAGAATCTGTCCTAAAATATTTCCCGTCGTCTTTTCCCATTCTCAACATTTTCACATCTTCACGACTTAAAGGACTTGACAAAAAAGGGCATTTACGTGGGGAATGAGCACGGAGGCAAAAAATTTGGATACTCGGTTCACAACCAAAGTCCAATATTTTTCGATTGTTTTAAAAAGGGGTGACCAAAAAACACTGGCCCGATGGCTCTTTTTATTTTTTCCCTGAAACAACGAGTCTTTTCCTGGGTGATTCGAAGGTATATTTAATCTCTGCTGGTCCCGTGGTGATATTTTCAATGTTAAAGGTCGGTTTGAAGCATTTCATGGCCTTTTAAAATCCTCAAAACGCTTCGGGGGCCGATTTGGATTGAGTAACGTCCATTAAGAGTCCTTTCAGGGAACTTGATTGCCTTTCCTTCATAAAGGGGTGGGTGGATGAAACCCCGGGATCCGATGAGGTTATGGGGCATATAGACGCTGGACTCCAACAGGGGTTTTTTCACTTGACGGACGGCAAGGAGAGGACAAGTGACTCAAAACCACAAATGCTTCACGTGGGAAGGTTTCTGAACAACGAAACCAAATAGGCCACAAGAATCATAAAATCGACAGATGAAAGGGGGGTTTATTGATAAAATTTGTTTCCCAAAATCCACACTGATTCTTATGAAAAAAAAAATAATCCAAAAAAAAAAGGGCAAGATAGGGGGAAAGGGGTCCCCAAATTTTCCCTACACAACAGTAACTTCTTTTGGAACGGCCCGTGAAAGAGTTGAGCCTCCCCAAATGTGTCCTGGGGTGATTTTAAGAGAATTTTTGTTCACCACGTGTTGTCAACCTTCTCTCAAAAAAATCCCTTATAATCTTTTTTTACCTGGTTCAACCCTTTGCGAAGGGGGGGGAAATTTAATCAATGATTTGCAAGAAGTCATCTTGCATGCACGAACTAGTACCCCAAAATTTATACTCAAGATTTAAAAAATTTTTTTTTTTAATAGTTTAATTTTTTGGTTCTTCCTTTTTTTTCTTTTTTTCTGAACCATCTTCAGATTACTTGTTTAAGGGGGCTGGGTTTTTGTTTGAGACTACATTTTACTTTTCAAAATTTCCCCTAAACGGCTAAAATTTTTCCCAAGTGTATTACCAATACCTTCTGAACATGCTTTCATCAATTTTTTCGGAAGGAAAGCCGGCCCTTCTGGCAATTTCAATCCGGCAGATTCTTTCAATATATTACTCATTACTTGATACACACAATGCATGAATTTTGAATCGACATCTGATTCGTAATTTTCCAATTCTTTGTATACTTTTCGTACTGCACAAACATGTGTCCTCTTGAACAGGTCATCCTCTTCCCGATCATAACGTCCTTGCTCACCCGACAAGCTATATTTTAAATTCTCAAGGTATTTTTTATATTCAAACTGAGGCCCATTATTTAATTTGGGTCCTATTAAGCCGTCAATGGCCAAAAGTGCACTGATGGTATTTGCTTGACCACTCTTAACCATGCTCTGAATCAACCTGTTTAATCGTTCATTTCTGACAAAATCTTGAGCCAAAATGATTTCATCGTGATTATGGGTGCAACGAAGAATGACTTTGGCCACTTCTGGATCCACTGGGGTATGAGTGTTTAGAAACTGATTGAGCCCTTGAAAAGTCAGATCCAGCTTGACCATCAAA
Source organism: Trichonephila inaurata madagascariensis (assembly GCA_019973955.1). NCBI lineage: Eukaryota > Metazoa > Arthropoda > Arachnida > Araneae > Nephilidae > Trichonephila > Trichonephila inaurata. Next base: position 31,791 of record BMAV01013806.1, on the reverse strand, counting down.
TCGTTCAATATACGATATTTAAATGTGTATATATTGACTAAATCATTGCTGCCAGACTGAAAAATTTCAGGGAGGAAACTTTCAGCAATCTGATTTAAAAGTACAGTACTCTCCATGGTTCTAAAAATGGTTATACATTAACACTTTTTTTTTCCTACCGGCGAAACATCAGAACTCCCTTATAAAAAAAAATTTTTTAAAAATTTTTTTTTTAAAAAAAAATTTTTCCCTTTGGTTCAAACACTACACCCAAATTTTTCTGTCGATTTTTTTTAATTTTTGGATCAGACACCATTTTTAAAGTATCAATACCAGAAAAGGGATATTGGGCATCAAACGCCCTACTTGTTCAAAATTTACTGATAATACCATACAAACGTCGGTTTTTTAAAAAAGGCACCCTTTTCCCCTAGCCGTTTTCAAGCCCAAACTACATCAACATGTCCCATGGAAAATTTTAAATGCCAATTGATCTGATGATGAAAAAAAGAAATATTGGGAAACACTGATAAAACCAATCCCCCAAATTGGACCCCAAAATTTTCTCCCCCAAATTTTCCAACTGACCATTTTTGAAAAATTTTCCGATAGACATTTTTCCTTCCCCCTTTTAATGGAACGCATCAATAATACAAAATCTTATTTCGCTTGATGAACGCCCAATTTGATACCACGCAAGATTTGCTGTACAAAAGCACATGATTCTTTTTTTCCAAAAAAACGCCCTCACAGATACGAGCCATTAACCCAAACCCCAAATTGGCCCACCATTCCAATATCAAACAAAACTAACAACCTCAATACGTAAATATATCAAATGGAAACAAAAAGCTAAACATTTTACGAATAGCCATCGATCGTTGCAATTGATTCAGCAACTGTTTAATGAGATTGAATTCTTCTTCTTCTTCGGGTGGAAGGGGGGTCCAATTTTCCCGACATGCTTTCACATAGGGAACCAATTTTTGAAAATAAAAGTCAAATTTATTATCTTGAAATTCTTTAGACTCCATGGCCTGATGCAAGTTTTGTATCAAATGATTCAACACCATCTTTTCGCTATCTTTTAGTGGTTCTTGGGGTTTGGTAGTAATGGGATTCATGTAATCCGGGGGGTTGCATTTCCACCGTTTTCCCCAATTGTGCATTTGAGTAAAAAAGGGGCGTTTAAGGTTTTTAAAAAATTTTGGCACTGGCGTATAGTCTGTGAAATTTATCGTCCCGGTTTGGGGAAAACCTTTCCAAGGAAAGGGGGAATACCTGTTCTTCCCCCGGCATGTAATTTTGGAAGGGGGCACCAAAATCATTGGCGTCCCCGAATAAAAAGGGAAACCAGTTGGGAATCGGGGTCTGTTTCCCTTTTTACATCCAGGGAGGGGGTTATTTTAAACTCCCCAAAACATGTGGCCGATCATGACATAGGTAGGGCAATAAAATTCCAGAAAACATGGTCGTTTTTTTTCACAAACCGCTTTTTTAGTCTGACATTTAACAAAAATTTCCCCCATCTGGGTTATTTTTTTTCTTTTCCCCTGCTTTTTTGATTTCGGAATAATCAGGCGAAACAGTGGTTTTCCCCGCCCGATTGTTGTCAAAACAACAGGAGTTTTATGCTTATTCGTTTGTTGATGAAGGTAAAACGAAACAAAAGTTTTGGGTTTTCCCCCCAAACCCCTTTTTTACCAGGGGAGAATCGGCCACGCCGTCCATGAGTCGTGCCAACATGGTCGTCTTTTCCGAAAGATTTTTAAATCGGGATTTACAAAGGGTTGGTTCCCCGTGACCCGGGAACTCCGAAATCTTTAAAACAAAAAGGAAAAATTCGCTCCGGTGGTTTTTAAAATTTTGGGGGTTTTAAAATTAAACTTCGGATGGTATTTTGAAATAAAAACAAAAATGAATTTTCAATACCATTTTAAATTTTTAAATAATTCCCCTTTTTTTTTTTTCCTTCATAGAAAAAAAAGCTTCCCCAAATTTTTTTTTGAAACAATTTTTAAAAAAGGGAGAACCCCCAAAAGAACGGGGCAAGATTTATCTTCGGGTTCACAAAAAATAAGCAGACTAAAAAAAGGCCAAGAAACAATGTCAATGTCATGTACGATTGGCCCCCCCAAAGGACCCCAACCGGGAAAATGTATGGGGTGAAAGGGCCGTCGTTTAGAGATACTTCGGCGTCACCGGGGTTCGGAATCGGGGTCGGTGGAAGATATATTACGCTTTTATAAAACCCGATGAATATTTTGAAAATTTAATTCGTTCCATGCCCCGACGTGTCAGAACTGTTGCCAGCAAGCATGGAGGGTGGGCAAAGTATTGAGAAGGTATCGATTCGGTATTCAAATAACTCTTCGTCCTGTTCGGTAAAATATTTCCAAATGCAAGGGTTGGATTGAGCACATTTTAAACACATGTGCTTTAAATGAGGCCACTCTTGAACCTTCATAAAGTATAAATCATTGGTAGAATCATAATGAGTTTGTTGCAAATCAGGAATAAAAGAACGCAAAGTGTCCACGTTCTTTTGTCCCGCAATGACAAAAATATCCTCTTCATAAAATTGTAAGATACGAGCATATTGCTCCATCGTAATGGTTTGGAGCGCATGAGCTTTTTCCACAATGGATTCCATATAACGACGAAAATACATGATAGTCTTGTTTGAAGACATTTTTAAGAAAAATATGTCAAAGTGAATAGCCTTATAAACACAATCTTACTCTAAAAAATTTTTTTATTATTATTATTATTATTATTATTATTATTATTATTGTTATTATTTCTCTGTACCATTCTTTTTACTAGTCATAGTAATGTAATACTGGGCAATTTCCAAATCTGTCTCATCAAAGCCATAAAAGGGTACACTTTTATAATGAAAAAAATCATCTTTAACAATCTCTTCCACCACATTAGATTTTACTCGTTCAGCAAGTTGAAAGAAGCTATTGTACTTCTCAAACGTATCAAAAGCTTCCTTTTCAAATATCCTTCCTCGATTTAACATGCGTTCATATCCCATTTTTACTGCTTGCTCCTTCATCTGAATATCATTCCCGTAATCCAGAATAAGGACTGTATCCACACCCAAATGCCTCAATCGTCTTTTGTAGTAGTTGAGCATTGGTTTATAATTCACCCCTTGACTGGCAAATTGAATACACGATATAATGGGACTTCGACTCGCGATTATAATCCAGTCGGATCCCAACTTGCTGGCCACATTATCCAAACTAGCAGCAAAGTTTTCCAATACTAAATAACAGCGAAGCAACTGTTTAAATTCAATATTACCATCTCCATATTCATTGGCATCTCCATAAAAGAACGATGGATCAGATTCCACCAGTTGAATGCAATCATCCACCCAAGGTTTGTCAAATCGTTTGGCAAAAGTGGATTTACCAATTCCTACATGAGACGCTTGAATTTCTACCAGTATTTTAACCATGTTGATATCAGGGTATGTGTGTGTCTCTTACCTTTATCAAGACTAAAATTTTTTTTCCTCTAAAATTCTTCATCTAGTTTGAACATATGATTTTCTTTGTTGAACATGACTCCGCATTTCTGGTATTCTCCGACACGTTTTTCAAAAAAATTGGTTTTTCCTTCCAAGCTAATACATTCCATAAAGTCAAAAGGGTTTTCCACGTTATAAATTTTATCACATCCCAATTCCCACAATAATCGGTCTGACACAAATTCAATATATTGCTTCATCAAAGTACAATTCATGCCAATCAGGGACACTGGTAATGCCTCTGTTAAAAATTCTTGCTCAATCTTTACGGCATCTGACACAATTTGTACAATTTCCTGTTTACATGGTTTGTTTTTGACATAATGATTGAACAAGTGACAGGCAAAATCACAGTGTAGTCCTTCATCTCGACTAATCAACTCGTTGCTAAACGTTAATCCAGGCATTAATCCCCGTTTCTTTAACCAAAAAATGGCCGCAAAGGAACCTGAGAAAAAGATTCCTTCCACAGCGGCAAAGGCCACCAGCCTTTTTGCAAAAGACGGGTTTTGTATCCAATTTAATGCCCATTCTGCCTTTTTCTTAACGCAGGAAAGGGTTTCAATGGCTTTAAACAATTTATTTTTCTCTTCATGATCGCGAATGAGGGTCTCAATCAATAAGCTGTACATTTCGGAATGAATATTTTCAATGGCAATCTGAAAACCATAAAAGCAACGAGCTTCGGTCACTTTTACTTCACGAGCAAAGCCTTCCACTAAATTTTCAATTACAATACCATCGCTGGCAGCAAAAAAGGCCAAAACATGAGAAAGAAAATGCCGTTCATCGGGGGTTAATCTTTCCCAATCTCCCACATCTTTGGACAAATCCACTTCTTCTGCCGTCCAGAAGGAAGCAACAGCTTTTTTGTACAAGAGCCACAAATCCAAGTGTTGAAGAGGAAATGTGACAAACCGGTTAGGATCATCCTGAAGTAAAATTTCTGCATTCATTGTGCATCAATCCAGATTCTATTTGATGCTATAGCTACCACCAAAAATTTAACATAACAAGTTAAAAAATTTTTTTAAATATGTCTTATGTTTTCTTATTCATCAAGCGTGCAAGCTGTTCATTGGCTACAAATGTCCAATCTCTTCCCTGCCATTCCTGTATGTAGATATTGCCCAATTCTTGCAACAAAGCCTCCGTTACATTTCGAACGTCTTTGTAATAATTGGCATTTCGATGTAAAAATCCTTCCGCTGACCTCTTTGCAAGGTGCACTTGTAAGGTTATTTCATCTTCCATCATTTCCAATTTATTCATGTACAACTGCAACAGCGTTAAAAACACAACACATCCCGAGTCTGTTCCATTCAAACTGGATACTTGGGGTTGAGACTCAAACCACCGATACATTGCACGCACGGCTTTGACGTGTAGCCTGTATTCTTGGCGTATAAATTTCTGATCCAATATCGATGACATGTACAATTTCAAATGTTTTGGTTCTAATCCATCAAATCCATCGACTGCCAACAGTCGGTAAATATCTCGTTCTTTGACATCGTGATCCATTGTGTTGCGTCGTAACCATACATTTAACAATTGCACCCATTCAGATTCGTCTTGAGGTATCCTTTTTAAATTTTTCCTCCTGATGCCTTTTGACAAGAGCTGTAGCAGCTGATCCTTGACGCAATCATCTTGATGCATACTGAGGGCATTGGGTATATTTAACCATTCCGCCACCTGTTGCAGTACTTTCCACCGATGCTGTTCGATCGTCTCTTCCCTTCCTCCCACCAAACATTGATACGCCACCTTTTGCTGCAATAAACGCTTTAAATCAGTCTGTAATGCGGTCTCTAAATGTTTCAATAGACACGGTTGGAAATGGGTTTCGTCCACCCCACAATTTTTTAATGCACCATGGAAGAGCGACAAAGGTGGGTTTAAACTCTCCGTACATGGTTTCAAATCGTTTGGACAAGATGCCATGAGTCTGTTGAGTGGCAATGGGACCAAAGACACTTAATTCTCTTTGCGTAAATAAGACCGCGTACTCCACTCGCACTCGGTTCTTTTGAAACGTGTTGATAAACCACACAAGAGGTTTGTGGTTAACTTTCAAAAGTTTTCTTAAATCTTTTTCAATATTAAAACAGTTGGTTTGATGCAACAAAAGAACGTACTGGCACGTGTGAGGAGTCACCTTGATTTGTTCATTCAATCGTCGGACCGATTCCCATTGAGGGAAAGCATAGGACATCTTTTGAATCAAGATGGAACGAAGAGGACGGGTGTTTACCCTGGAACAATTGGAAACAATACAAACTCGTGTCGAAAAATTGAAAGACACGGATGAAATGGCGTTGCTGGTATTTTTATTGCTAAAAACCAAATTAAAAATGTCAGATTTGTTGAGTTGGTTCAACACGGATCCAGTCAAGCGGCAAAATTATTTGAAGGAACACACTGAATGGTTGGCAGATTACGGGTCTGTACCTGTATTATTTCCAAAAACACACCAGGCGTATTTGAATCAATGGAAACGACTATGCAGCCACCTGTTTGGTATACACCAAGCAACCTTTGAAATGTTGAAAAGATCTCAAGTGCTTTATAAAGACTAATATAATAATAATAATAATAATAATAATAATAATAAATAAAAAAAAATTTTTTAATAATAATATTATTACATATTTTTTATTTTACAATTTTTCCTGTTTTATCAATATTACTGTTTTCTGTGTTTCAACTAAATTTTTCAACAGTGTTTTCCCGGCCAATGTCTCCACCAAATCCTCGTGTCCCTCTTCGAGTATCATTCTTAATGTGTGAAACAGGTATCAATTTCGGAGAGAGTCCAGTGTATACGTTTATCAGTTGTGCCACGAAATCTCCAGGTTTAATAAATTGCGTATTTGGTGACATGTTTCGCAAGACCACAATAATTTCTCCTCTGTATCCAGGGTCAATTACTCCTCCTTCCACGACGAGTTGCTTTCTCGTGACCACGGACGATTTATCCTTTAAAAAAGCAGTCCATCCTGCTTTCAATTCAAATACAAGCCCAGTACAAATTTTTACTTGTTGCATAGAATCCACCGTGTAATGTTTAGGACTGCACAAATCCACACCGCAGGATCCATCATTGCGCACAAAGGGATCCAAGGCCTCATGATGAATCTTTTCATAAGAAAGCTCCAATTGAATTGGGAATGATTCAAAGCGAACAGGAGCTACGTGTACAATGTTATCAGCCATGTCCAATATCAAGAATTTTCAATGCGAGGTTATTAACCAACACAGGAAATATGCAGCCTAGCTAGGTTAAGCTAATGATAAAATAGAATAATGAACTTGAAAAGTATCTGGCTTTTAAAAGCCTTTATTAAAAAAATTTTTACTTATACTAATAATAAGACACAATAATTTTAATACAGACAATAAAACAAATTTTATTACTGCAAAAAATTCTTGATAGGTTCAATTTTTTACTACCATTTCATTTCGAATCATTTTTCATCATGGTCCACGTTAGACTCCATTGCCTTTTCCGGTTGAGCCCTCTCAACATTCACCTCCTTTTTGTCAACCTCAACATTTTCTAGCTCAGTCGCTTTTTCATCCAAAATTATTTCAACATTACTCAACAACTCTTCACAACATTCCATTGCCACAATATCCGAGTCACTACATTCCATTGCCTCATTTACTCGCTTCATTAATTCAACAATGAATTCTTTATTTGTATTTTCAACCATTGATTTATCCACGTAATTCAAAGATTCCTTTGGGCAATATTCCACGGATTTATACACCGCCTCACGACATCCTTCCCCATCACAATGTTCCAAAGGTTTTTCTTCATTAGATTTATCCATTGGTTTCAAAGGTTTTTCCTCGTTGGTTGTATCCATTAGACAATGATCCATCAATTCCTGTTCCAAAGTCTCATTAGATGTATCCATCAACTCCGGCTCCAAAGGCTTGAGTTCCACAGATTCATTAGATTTATCCAATGTCTCATTAGATTTATCCACCAACTCTGGCTCCAATGGTTTGGGTTCCAGAGATTCATTAGATTTATCCAAAGTCTCATTAGATTTATCCATCAACTCTGGCTCCAATGGTTTGGGTTCCAGAGATTCATGAGATTTATCAAAGTCTCATTAGATTTATCCATCAACTCTGGCTCCAAAGGTTTGGGTTCCAGAGATTCATTAGATTTATCCATGGGCTCCAAAGTCTCATTAGATTTATCCTCACCGGGATATTGATCCATCAACTCGTCACATTGTTTCAAAAGTTTATCTATGGCTTCCAAAAGCTTATGCTCATCCAATTTATCCATTGGTTCATCCAATTTATCCCTGGGTTTTTCTTCATTAGATTTATCCATTGGACATTGATCCATCACCTCACTCAATCCCAAACACTGAATCGCTTTTTTTGAATTTTCAAGATGCTTCGATTCAAATTCACAGCTAGGGTTCGAGCGGCTTTAGCAGCACAAGGAAATGAAATGAGTCGATTATGAGAGTGAATGCATCCGTACGCATGATTTCCCTCGGGAGGCTTCACGATGCAAATATTTCGAAATCCTCCCATCATCTTGAAAAATTGTTTTTGATTTTTGGAACGAACAGCCAACTGGACATCCCAGCCCATCTGGTCTTGAATAAAATGTTGCAGCGTGTGCCACCAGGACTCTTTGTCCATTTTAAGGATGCACCTAGCATGAACATTGTACGCTTTGTTGCGGATACGTACGCATTGGCTTTTATTGCAAACTAGATCGGCGACCGTGAAATGCACATCATGAGGCATTCGCATGTGTAAAATAAACACTTGACGAGGATTATTGACACAGGCAAAGGCAATTTCCATAGGTAACTTGTAACCGTTATTGCAACGAATATACGAAACTTCGGCACAATAATCCATGTTGAAATGGTTAATCACAAAAGCTCTCTAAGTTAATACCTATGCTGAGAGTAGAATGACAAGTGTTGAATCTTGTCAAGCTTATAAAGAGTAATTAAAAAATTTTTTTTCTAAATTACCGAACCATTTTATTTTACACTAGCTACTTATTCATCAAGCAAAAGTCGTATCCCGTTCCTTCGCGAAATTGTTGGCCAAAAAACATTTTTTCCGTCGAACGGGTCACTTGCACCGATGGTGCTTCTATACACATGTGAGCACAATTTCGTTTCCAGGCTTCAAAACTCAAAATTTCCAGCGGAGATCGTTCAGGATTTTTGGCCAGCCCGTCTCGTGTCAAAGGTAGAGGTCGACCCGTTCGACATTGATATTTCAAAATGGTCATGATATTTTTCATATGTACACTGTTTTGCAAAGGCAATTGCTCTTGCACCACTCGCATCCAATTGAAAAAGTAGGGTACAATTCCGCATTTTTGAAACACGGCTCGAATATCGGAAAAGGCTGTAACACGTTCAGCGTCTAGTCGCCTTAACAAGCTGAGCCAATGTTTGGCCGACGTTTTGTACACAATTTTCGTATCGGGTACCACGATAAAAGTACAGGTATTTAAATATTTATAGGTTCCATCCAGCATGAGACCCTTGTTGTAAGGGAGGCCGCGGGTCAAGAGACACGCATCGGGCAAACGTTGCAACAACTCTCGACCCGTATACCCTCGTGTAAAGACGGTCGAATACCCATGGCGTGTAGACAATTCAAAAACTTGCGTCTGAGTGGAAAAGCATTGCAATTCACTCAGCAATAGAGAATCGACCCGAAAATGGTCGTCCCGTTCATCTTGGGATTTCAAATGTTTACTGTCCAGAGTGCCTTGTGTATCGGATTTGGTGACACGACACGTCAATTGAATACCAAAAGCATCACCGGGGCTCGGGAATCGTTTTCGAATCATCCGAACAAACTTTAAACACAAATCGGGCAGACGCTCTTGATGCTGGTTCAATCGTCTTAAGTCGGGAACAGATTGTTCGAGATGATGTTGAAACAATTCCAAAATAGCCTCCAAGGAATGAGGTTGAATGATGTGTAAAATTTGTCGATGTACATCGGGTCGAACAGCGGCCACATGATCAAAGATGACTCGAGCGGTAGACATTTGCTAACTTAAATAACCCAACATAATACCAAGCTTATAGATTGTTACTCTAAACTTTTGCAACTCCAAAAAGTTTAAATGCACTGAAAGCTTATTAAAAGCCTAGTGTAAAAAATTTTTTCATTCTACAACTTTTTCAAGAGTACTAGTGACAATTGTATTTTAACATATACTTATGGAGACTACTGTAAAACATCAAAAAAGGTTTCTTTTACAGTCCATGCCATAGGAAATACACAAAGAAACACCCTGGGAAAAGTACCGCCACCTTTTTCATTTGTTCTCCTCCATTTGCAGTTTCCTCTTCACCCAAATAAGCTTCTTTTTAGCCAAGTCGATGGGAACTGAGGCCACCACCCTCATGTTTGAGGGTGTTTGCATGTTTCTTCTAACGCAGATAAGTGTTCTTTTATACAAATTTGTTTCCTCTTTCCTCTGTGCCCCCTTCATGGTCTCTGAAGCCATGGGAACTGAGGTCACCACCCTAATGTTTGAGGGTGTTTGCATGTTTCTTCCAGCCCAGATAAGTTTTCCTTTATACAAATTTGTTTCCTCTTTCCTCTGTGCCCCTTCATGGTCTCTGAAGCCATGGGAATTGAGGTCCCATGTAGGCTATCTGACACCCTGGTATCTGAAGCAATGTTCTGTGAGGCCGTATTATTCAAAGAACTCTCCAACTGCCTGTTATCCATATTATCTGAAGAACTCTCCATCTGCATGTTATCTGAATCCACCTGCATGCTATCCGAGGCCATATAATTTCCCTGTAAATTACTTGAAGAATCCTCCATCTGCATGCTATCCGAGGCCCCATAATTTCCCTGTAAATTACTTGAAGAATCCTCCATCTGCATGCTATCCGAGGCCCCATAATTTCCTGTAAATTACTTGAAGATCCTCCATCTGCATGCTATCGAGCCACATATCTTCCTCTGAACATGGAATCTACCTGTGCATTCTTTGAGGCCCCATGATCTAAAGCCGCATTATCTGAAGCCATGGAATCTACCTGTGCATTCTTTGAGGCCATCTGGTCCACTTGTGCCTGATTTGAGGTCCCCTGTGCATTCTTGGAGGACTCGGAATACATCTCTATATTATTTGAGCGCTCCATCAAATCACACAAGGGTGGCAAGTCCATCAAACTTCTAAAGATCCTTCTGCCCTCGGTTCGGGGGTTCCGTATACGTTTCATTTCCAGATAGGCCACGGTGGAAAAATGTTCCGGACAACAATATCTCTCGTCGTCGGCTCGCGTGGTCCAAATGTGAATACTCATGTTTGGCGTTTGCACTTTCAAAATGGGAAAGTTGCGAATAAATGGATCAATCACCATATCGAACCAAGCATTGGGTGTCAGGGTCCATCCATTCTCTTCCGAGACATATTTGGACATGAAGGCACGACCATATTCATTATATTCATGTTCAAATTCCGTATTATACAGGAACCCACTTTGGGTCCTTATAAACTCGATCACCACAATACCATCGTTCCAATTACAACCCTGCATTTCGATTCTTGTGCCAACATGACAATTGAGAACGTACTGGGTCAAAAAAGTAGGAAAGGTTTTGTAATGGACCATGACCATATAAAATGGATCATTTAATCTTCTGAGAATAGGAATCATCTCGGCAATCTGTTTAAGGCAAATTAATCTGTTGTCAACCAAATGATTTGTTGAGGTGAGGCAACTGAAGCTGACAACTCTAAGCAGCAGCGAGCTTATAAACTTTTCAGTAAAAAAAATTATATTATATATATATTATATTATATTATATATACTATATATAATATATACAACAATATATTATATATAATATATATAATAATAATAATAATAATAATAATATATAATTTTTTTTTTTACTTGTAGAGGACAGTCTTGACTGTCGTTTTACTTTTTATTTACAAAAATTTCCACACACACCAAAACATTACACACAAAAAATTTTTTTATTTCTTACTCTTTATTTACATTAGCAAGTCATTCAAACTTGTGACTACTCCTTCCTTCTTTGTTCGAGTTCCATGCTTGTTGAAAAAGAGAGTGGGCTCCTCTTTAATCAGATCTTTCATGTAACGTTGAGACCCAATGACAACGTTGCCTTTTGATGTCTTCAATTGCAATACTGGGTAGACATAGTATCCTTTTGCCAGGAATTTGTCAAATGTTTTAGGATCCAATAGCCATGCTTTGTGTTGATAAGCATAATACCACACCACGGTTTTACTTTCTTCGCAGCTGTTTTCCACATCAAAGAGAAATCCATCATTGGTTCGAATAAATGGAGTGGTAGAACAATCTTTTTCCCCAGTAATAACACCATGTACCAATACTTTGGCACCAATTGGGCAGTCCAAAATGTTTGTGCGGGTAAAATCCTTCAAAATGCAATTTGGCAGCAAAATCATGTGCAAATGTTCGTCTCTGTAAATAGGAATCATGTTGAAATGGCAACTCTCAAAGCTAAATGCAACTCCAAAAGATGTGCAGAGAAAATAATGAGAAGTGCTTGAATGAGATGTCCGTGAAGCTTATAAATATTACATTCAAAAAATTTTTTTATTTTTTTTTGAAATATATAAATAAATTTTTTTTTTTTGAAATATATATAAATTAATTTTTTTTTTTTTTTTAAATATATAATGATTAGATTTATTTTTTAACATTATAAATAGAATAATTTTTTTTGAAATAATATAAATTAGAAATAATTTTTTTTAATATATAATTTTTGCACACCATGCTTGTCAGTTTCATTTCATATTTGTAAATAACTGGCATCCAAATTGACTATAATTGTTTTTTATTTTTTATATTGAACTCAACTATAAATTAGAATAAATTTTTCTTTTCTTTTCTCGTCTATCTTTAAGACTGTGTCATCATCCCATGATAATGTTATAGACATAATTTAACGATTTTATTTAATTTACCTAGACCTCAACCTTCAACTAGGTAAATTACGGTCGGATCGGTTCAATTTTCCTGGTAATGGGGTCATGTAAATCGGAAATGGCCCTATCTCGTTCCTATGGGGCCTTTAAGACGTGTGACCCCTCAAACGATTTCAGAATCGCTTGGTTTACAACGATCCATCTGCACTGCTTATCCGAGGCCATATGATCCTGTAAATTACTTGAAGAATCCTCCATCTGCATGTTATCCGAGGCCCCATAATTTCCCTGTAAATTACTTGAAGAATCTCCATCTGCATGCTATCCGAGGCCCCATAATTTCCCTGTAAATTACTTGAAGAATCTCCATCTGCATGCTATCCGAGGCCCATAATTTCCCTGAAATTACTTGAAGATGATCTCCATCTGCATCTATCGAGGCCCCATGATCTAAAGCCGCATTATCTGAAGCCATGGAATCTACCTGTGCATTCTTTGAGGCCAATCTGGTCCACTTGTGCCTGTTTGAGGTCCCCTGTGCATTCTTGGAGGACTCGGATACACTCTATTATTTGAGCGCTCATCAAATCACACAAGGGTGAATCCATCAAACTTCAAAATCTCTGCCCTCGGTTCGGGGTTCCGTATACGTTTCATTTCCAGATAGCCACGGTGGAAAAATGTTCGACAAAATATCTCCGTCGTCGGCTCGCGTGGTCCAAATGTGAATACTCATGTTTGGCGTTGCACTTTCAAAATGGAAAGTTGCGAATAAATGGATCAATCCCATACGAACCAAGCATTGGGTGTCGAGGTCCATCCATTCTCTTCAGAATATTTGGACATGAGGCACGACCATGATCATTATATTCATGTTCAAATTCCGTATTATCAGGAACCCATTTTGGGTCTATAAACTCGATCACCCAATACCATCGTTCCAATTATAACCCTGATTTCGATTCTTGTGCATACATGACAATTGAGAACGTACTGTCAAATAGAGGTTTTTATGGACTCATACCATAAAATGGATCATTTAATCTTCTGAAAATAGATCTCTCTTCTTAGGCAAATTAACTGTTGTCAACCTGATTTACGTTAGTACAATTGCAAGCTAAGCACACGGCTAAAACTTTCAGTACAAAAATAATTTATATTTATATATACTTTATAAAATTACAATATCAAATAATTAATATATATATATACTATATATATAATAATATATATTTTTAATAAATGGATCAATCATTTCTTATATACAAAATTTCATCAAGTTAACACAATAAATTTTTTATTTCTATTTTATTTACTGAAGCAGACATTACTTCTTCTTCTGTTCAAATTCAGCGATTAAAGAGTGGGCTCACTTTTTAGTCTTTCATTAACTTGAGTACCACAATGACAATTCCCTTGATTTCATTCATCTGGTCAACATAGACATTGAGGAATGTCATGGTTCAATCAATAGATGTTTTTGTAAATAAACCAGACCAGTTACTTCATTGCGCTGTTTACATCAGAAATACTGGATAAATCATTGGTGCAATCTTTTCAAATTAATCTATGTCAACCAATGATTTGTTGAAATTGAGGCATCCAAAGTTGCAACTCATAAAGCATTTGCAGCAAAATTCATGAAATGCTTCGTTTCTGTAAATAAATATGTTAATCACTTCATAATCTATCATACTAAATTGCGAAATATAAACTAATGATGTCCGTGAATATAAATTTTCATCAAAAATAATTTTTTTTAATATATAATTTTTTTGAAATATATAAATTAGAATTTATTTTGAAATAATATATAAATTAGAGATATTATTTTTTTTTGAAATATATAAATTAGATAATTTTTTTAATTTTTCTTTTCACAACCATGTCTTGTCAGTTTCATTTCATATTTGTCAGTTTAACTGGCATCCAAGATTTGTGACTTAGGCAGAATTAAAAATAATTTTTTTTGAAATTCATATTAAATCAGAATTTTTGGAAATAATACAAGATTAGATTTGAATTTTTTTTTTAGAAAAATATAAATTAGAATATAATTTTTTTTTTTCATTACTTCTTTGCACAACCATGCTTGTCATGCATCCCCATGACTTAATGTTACCATAGACATAATGTTAACGGATTTTTCAATGTAAAATGCTATGGAATCGAGCTCAAACCTTCCAACTCGGTAAATTACGGTCGGATCGGGTCCAAACTTTTTCCCTGGGGGGTCATGGGGACCCCCCCTGGTGAACCGGAAATGGCCCTATCTCGGCTCCTATGGGGCCTTTATAGACGTGTGACCCCTCAAACGATTCAGAATCGCTTGTAGTTTACAACGATACCCTTGGTTTGGACCTAGACCCCCTAGTTGAGGAACTAGACTACAAAAGGCCGTGGAGCCTGTTTTCGATTTGCTCCTCATCTAAAAGTCGCATGGTCAAAATGTCAACGTGATTCGATCGAATGAATCAAGTGGTATCCCATCATGAAACCCGCGTCCCATTTGGAGGCCTAGTTTGGACCCTAGGCTCCAAAACGTACCGACCCCTTCAACGGACCTTGTTGCGCATCTAATGCCTATAAGGTAGCCGTGTTACCTATCCATTTGTTTGGAATGAGGAGCCCTTTCGAACGATACCCATCTCAAAGACCTACCCCCCATAGGAGGGTCTCCAGGATTCTAAAACATGTTTTAAACTTTAATGTAGAATATCTCAAAATCTAGTGGTCATAAGGGGGTCGTCTAACCACTCTATCGATTCAGAATGATTAGTACTTTACAACAATCACCCTCCCAACATCATACCCCCCATAGGAGGGCCCCCAGGACTCGAAACATGTTTAAAACGGCAATATCGCAGCATCTAGTGGCCGTAAAGTAGTCGTGTCACCTATCCATTGGATTGAAATGATGAGCCCTTTCAAACGATACCCATCTCATAGGTCTACCCCCCATAGGAGGGTCCCCAGGACAATACCTGTTTTGACATTTCAGCATCTAGTGGCTGTAAGGTAGTCGTGTGACCTATCCATGTGCTTGGAAAAATGAACCCTTTCGAATGATACTTGGGCCAAAGTGGTACCCCCCATAGGAGGGTCTCTAGGACTCACACATGCATCAAACTGTAAAGTCACAAATCTTGACATGCCAATAAAAATTTAAAAAATATCAAATAAAATTGACAAGCATAGTATAAAAAAAATTTTTTTTTACATTACTTTCTTTGCACAACCATGCTTGTCAGTTTCATTTCATATTTGTCAAAGTTTAACTGGCATACCAGATTTTAGATTAGTTACTGAATAAATTTTTTTTTCCGTAAAATTAACTTATAAGCTTTAAGCTTTTCAAGTCTAGCTTAAGCTTTTCAAGTCTAGCATTTCGTAGCTCCGAGTCATCATGTGGTTTCAATTGGCGCTCTATCCTGATGCCCCACTTTTGGGCGTATTGGTGGGCAGTGATAATTTTTTGTATTTTCGCATCATGGATTTGGCAAATCTCCTCGGCAGAAAGAATGGCTCCATCTTTGCCAAACGTTACCCCTATGACATTGTCTTTGGAAAAGACGTGCTGCCTCTGACCCAAAAATATCCCCGATATACAGCCAAAGCTCATTTGTCACCCGAGACACAGCCTATCGTATCCTATTACGTGAAAGTCCTGAACTGGCCGAACGATTTTCAAACGCCCTCGATTCTGGCTATGCCTACGTGCAAGGTAAGCGAACCTTTGAATTGACGTACAAGAACTCTCCTAGATTGCTGGTGGTCAATACCCCCCATGATAGTACTGTCAAAATTTCCCATTGGATACGAGACTTTATACTGGACGTGGAATTGCAACGAAAGCGGAACACTGAATTATTAAGGCAATACATTTGCTCTGTCAGCCCAGAGATGTTGCCGATATACGACGAGACTCTGAAAGCTACTCGAGCCATTGCTAGAAATAAATGACTGATTGCTGGAAAATGCGAGGCCATGAGCCATTCTGAGAAAATGACGACACTATGGAAGCCACTCGAGCCATTGCTGGAGAAAATGACGAAACTATGCAGACCACTCGAGAAAATGACGAAACTATGGAGCTATCGAGAAAATGACGAAACTATGGAGCTATTCGAGAAAATGACGAAACTATGGAGACCACTCGAGAAAATGACGAAACTATAGAGACCACTCGAGAAAATGACGAAATTATGGAGAACACTCGAGAAAATGACGAAACTATGGAGGCTATTCGAGAAAATGACGAAACTATGCAGGTTGGAGAAATTCGAATGGCTGGTGATGATGGAGAAATTCGAATGGCTGGTGATGATGGGGAAAATAACATGACTGGTGATGAGACTGCTGGGGTAAATCAAGATGAAGTTTTATTTGAAATGGTGAATGAGTCTACATTTAAAAGTCTTTTCAATAATGAACAGGATTTGTGTGAACAGTTGCCTCGAACAATTCATATCATGAGATCATTAAACCGAAAAGTTATGTTTGTCTACCCTGATGGCATTAAAAACAACCTGACCTCAGAAATATGGCATTAAAAATTTTTTCCATCACACTCGCCAAGGTGTAAAATAAAATTGACATAATGTTAAAAATTTTTAGTAACAGAGTTTAAAGCCGAAGCAGTTGAAGCCATAATCAAGTATCATGGACAGGCAACAGCTCTCTCCCTTCTGGATGGGTCTTTTTACGCAAGAGATTGAATCCTCCACTCATGACAATCCCCATCTGACGTTTGAGACTATTGTCACGCGCGTTTTGAAGCGCGTGTCTGAATCCTTCCATCTGCCATGGTCTCATGTCTTGGAATTGTCTCGCCAAGCTCCCTATTTGATGGATTCCAATCTACACCAGGATTTGCTCAAAATCTGGACCCAACGCTCCAAAAATGCCACTTTGGACGAGCAACATTGCGTGGAACGCATTCTGGGTCGAGATAATGTGCGATCCTCGGATTTGATCAAATTGATCAGTATTCTACACAAAATCTCTGATTCCAAAACAGTATATGAATTCTTTGCCATGGATGGTTACCAGGGAGACGATCCCAAGAAATATGTCGAATTGTTTCGCTACGATGCCGAAGATCCACGTGGCAAACACGTTCGAGCCGTTCGCCTCTTGTATCGCAATAAGGTGGTGAATACCCCTCAAGAATGTCGATCCTTTTTGGAAAGCATTTTCGATGATAATGTCGAGGGTTTCGATTCCGAATTTCAAGACATGTACGAGGAGCATGTACGAGGACAGGTGGCTGACATGGCGGAATGGCGTCGAGAACAGCTGGACAAGACGAAAAAGAAGCGACCTGCTGAAGACGACACCAAGGATGCCAAGAAAATGGCCACAGAGGGCGAGTCTTCTTTGCAGGATTGAAATCTGCAGCATTTAAACACTTATGGAAACATTTAGCTGGAAATGGATAGCTTTTGTAAATGGATGGCTTTTCTACATTTAACCGTGGCTAGAAATATTTAATCGATAGCTTTTGTAGTTTTAAACATTTAACCGTAGCTAGAAATTTTTAATCGATAGTTTTGTAGTTTTAAACATTTAACCGTGGCTAGATATATTTAATCGATAGCTTTTGTAGTTTTAAACATTTAACCATGGCTGGAAACAAGGTGGAAAGATCATGGAAACTATGGAATCCACGTCTTGGGCTGAAACTCCCTTGCAGTTTATATCTCGTCACCAACCAGGAGGATTAGCCGCATTGGCGGTGGACGAGTCTGAATGTGTAGTCGTCATGGACACACTCTGGTTTCGATACCCTCTCGTGGCTCAATGGGAAACGCGTGTGATGGCGGCTCTCGTCGAATGTAAAGTCATGGACGTGTATGTGGCTGGTTTGTTAATGTCTCTGAAAAGAATGGCCCCCGAACAGATGAATGTGTATTTGGATCCAGAACCCAATAAATTGAAATATCCTTGCAAAATGTGTCACAGAAAAAGCTGTGCTGTCACCAAAGCCTATTTGCTGTGGAGACGATTGACTAAACGAGAACCCTGTAATTTGATGCATGGTGAAAAAGACTGAACCATTTGGAAAATAATAAAATGCTATTGTGTGTGAAAATATTTAGTAATAATAATAATATTATATTAAAAAATTTTTTTAAGCATATAGTTTATATTCTGGCTCTCAGCTCCTTCAGCCATTGCAACTTTTCGTCTCAAGCTCTCATCTAGCCATGGATCCCGAACGCTGGTACCAGAGGCTGTGGAAATCTATTACGAGCCCATTTCGCGTTGGAGAAAAGGAGACATTCACCCCTGTCGACATGATTGATTGTATGGACGGCAAACCCTTGACTGACAAATGTATTCAAGACTGTTTGTCCGATAATCAACCATCCCTTCCTGAAATACCCCCAAAAACCTTGCCCATTGAAGGTATGAATGGGAAACATGTCTTTTTGCAACTGCCCCCTAAAAAACGAATTTTGTATGAGCATTACTGGAATGGGGAGTCGTTGTTGAGTTGTTGTATTCCAGAGGATGAAGAATCAGTGAAAGATTCCATCGATGTAGAGCCGGCCAAAGAAGAACCAGAAAGTATTTTGGAAACGTATGCACGTAAACGGAATGAACGTGACATGACACAATCCTAGGGTTCAAATAACGTATAGGTTTCATAATTGTTTGAAATGTGTTGAAACTACCATGTCATCTAATGCAAGGAAAATGAAATTGCTCTGTAATAAAGAGAGAACAAATGATGTGGAAAGAAGTAACAAATAAATCGTACACAATTTAATAAATCATAATAATAATAATAATAATAATATATAAAAAAAAAATTTTTTATACATTGTTCATAAGCTTGCTGTAAGTTGGCTCATTTCAAATTCATCAAGTTGCATCTTTTACTTTTAAACAAAGCCATGCTTACTGACATGGTTGCTCAGTTTTCTAATGAATTGGACGCTTTGCGTTTGCCCTTGGAACACATCCCCATTTCGCAACGGCAATTGCAACTCTCCCAATGGATTCGTTACATTCTTCTGTCCAACAACATTCGTCTCAATATTAAACTCGCGACCCTTATACAAAAAAATGTGGACAAATTGTCCGCCCCCAACCATGTGGAAAAGGAAATTCAACAATGGTTCAATGCGTTGAAACCCAAGGGAAAAGTAGATTTGATCACGGAATCCTACCTCCTCCTGTTGTTTATGCTGCATCTACGTTTCATGTATGAAAAGTTTCCCGTGCAAATGTTTGAAATTAAATTTATTGCTTTGAAGGTGGCCGAATCCTTTCTGGAAGCATTGGATGAATGCATGGCTCGTTCCAGAAGACGATTCTACTGTTATGCGATACTGGGCATCTCGGCCACCGTAATGGGTGGATGTTTGTGCAAGTTATTGAGTTGAATCCCTGTTTCAAAGGATTCCCGTCATGCTAAAACCATTCAATGACCTTGGGACAAGAGCCAAGAATAAAAGGTTTCTCTGTAATAAAGAGACTTGTCATTGGACAAACCATATCATCGATGCATGCTGTAATAAACAGGGTGGGAACCAGATGAAAGGGACAAACCATATTGACCAAGTACCCGTATCTTGAAAAGTATAAATTGTAAATAAAGAGACTAAATATTTTTTGTGTGTAATATTTTTGTGTGTGAAAATTTTTCAAATAAAAAGTAAACGGACAGTCAAAACTGTCCTCTACAAATAAAATTTTTAAAAATTTATTTACTTAAAGCTCAGCACTAGCTCCTGTAAGTTTTGAAGTGAGTGCAAATTAATGTTAGTGCCTCAATCTCTTTTGACACAATACTGACACAAATTTTTTTTGTCCCCCGTGCCCACTGTCTCGAGGATCATCCCGCTCTCCCTTGACGCAAACAGTGTGTTGAAACAAGTTGGCTTTACGGGCCCGAGATTGTCCAGCATCCCTGTTTGGAACCCTTTTTCAAGGATGATGCAATCTGAAAACAACGATTCCCTGAGCAGCGCACCACAGAAACCGGGAAACAACGATTCCACTGAATGCGCCATATGTTTAAACTGTGATGATGCTGAACGGTACACACTGGGTCAATGCAAACACACGTTTCATTTAATTTGTTTAAGAGAATGGCTGGATAATGGCAAAAGTACATGTCCCTATTGTCGGGGCAAAGTATTTAAAAAAGATAAAATTAGCATTGGATGTGGTGCAGAGCATTTGGAATTGTTACGACAAATAGATGACCCCGATATAACCTTGGAAGACTTGTTTACCGACACGGAATCGGATAGTGATTCTGACTTTTATTTCGACACGGATGGTGAAAGTCTTTCCGAATCTGAACATGAACTATCTTTGGAATTTATACCAGGCACGATGGATCAATTGATACAAGACATGCTTGAATCTATCAATAGACGTTAGTTTTTCAATGTTGGTTACATAAAAAAAATGAAAGGTTGGCAGTACGACCCCATGTAAAGGAGATTTGTGCATTATTCTGGATATTTCTTACAACCTCGAAACGTGAAATGAATCGTGGATCCACTATACTTGACAATCTGTGAAATAACATTTTGACAACTATGAAAAATTTTTAAAGTGTGCTTAATAAGCGAGCCCCGTCCCACAGATTTATTCTCAGCTGCTCGATTGAAACTTCATTGATACTCCCTGTGTTCTAGTCATCCCTGTCTTCCCATCATCATGACTTCCAGACCCAACTGTGACTATCTCGTTTCGATCGAATGGATGCGTTATCAGAGGCAATGGGTGCCTTATCGCATTTTCTTTGCAAGTCCCTTTGACAATAGAACGTTGGAGGTTCGTCCGAGCCTGGAAAGCCTGCAAGCCTTTTCCTATCACGACATTGTGAAAAATTTGAAGCATTCCCATTCCCTCTTGGAAGAGGACGAAAGTTGGGATCACAAGGACATTGTCCGTGTCCCCCAAGAAGAGTTGGAACAGTTTATCAAGTTTCATCTGGTAAAAGACTATTTGGAACGAGAGAACCACGGATGGGACTTGGTGATTGGAGCCACAGACCTTGCCACCTACATGTACTTGGACCGGATCATTCCCGAGGTCATGCACTACGTTGGAAAGGAGCACCAAGCCGAAACAATGGTTCACGACATGATGAAACGTTTCCGCTGGAGGGACGAAGAACCAACAAATGTATGATTGCCGCCAACCCGTATTGAGTTTGTGTAAGCTGCCAACCCGTATTGACTTTGTGTAAGCTGCCAACCCGTATTGACTTTGTGTAAGCTGCCAAACCGTATTGAGTCTGTGTAATCTGTATTGTCAATGTAACATGCAAACCTAAATAAACTTTCCAATTTAAAATTAAAAGCTTAGAGTTCTGTGTGTCACAATGTTATTTAAAAAATTTTTTTAGTTAAGTAGTTAAGTATAGACTTTGTAGTATAGCTCTACATCTTAGCATCGATATGTGTTTCCAGTTGGCTCAATGCTTCAGTCCCTCCAGTCAAGTCTTGATTGGGTGGATGGTAACTGCTACTTTCGCCTTTGGATCTCCCTTCATTGTTAGCAGATTAAAATTTACCAAGTATTCCCACGATAACTTTCCTTGTAAAAAATGTGTTCTGCCTACTCATAGAGCCTTATCCCAAGATAGTCGAAATATCCGTGTAGTGAATATCGTAGGACTCTTTTCCATTCTGCAGGCTGAAAATATCGTGATGAAAGATTTGTTTTTAAAGGCCTCACCATTGGCTATGCTCATCCATCGGGCATGCGAAAGATTACGGACAAGTTTAAAAAGGGTCCAACCTTAACCCTGGTGGACAGTCGTGACGATAAAAGTGTGTTTATTCCCGAGTGGATTCATCGTTTTAAACTGGATGTGGGAAAGGTTCGTCGAGAGGAAGTCAAATCTCTAAAGCCCATTCAAGTGAAAGCTCCCATACCAACAGATTACCCCAGTGAATGCTTTTTGACTCGATTGAATAACTTACACAATGTATCCCAACCCGTGAGTTGAAAACATATTCCCATGGAGATTGCCAACCGGATGAAACTTGCCCCACCATGGAATCTGATGAAACAAGTTTCTCTAAGCACAATTACTCATCAAAGAACGTCGCCGTGGAACCTGTTGAAAGTTGCAGTTTCCAAGGAATCTAATGAAACAGCTTGCAATACCCATGGAACCTGTTGAAACAATTTGCAATACCCATGGAACCTGACGAAACAATTTGCAATATCTCCATGGAACCGGACGAAACAATTTGCAATATCTCCATGGAACCGGACAGAAACAGCTGCAATACCCATGGAACTGTGACAACAATTTGCAATATCCCATGGAACCGGACGAAACAATTTGCAATATCTCCATGGAACCTGACGAAACAATTTGCAATATCTCCATGGAACCGACGAAACAATTTGCAATATCCCCATGGAAACTGAACAAACAATACAGACATCCAGTGCTGAAATCCAGAGTCTGGTTGAACACTGACGGAACCAAAAGTAAAAATTTTTGTTGGCTCCCAAAAATTAATCATTCAAATTGGCCTTGCAAAACTTTTGTAAAAAACATAAATTACAATAAATAAAATATTATAATATAAATAATATAATAATAATAAATTTTTTTAAATTAATATTAGAGTTTAAATACTTGGTCGACTCTTGCCAATTTCAATTGCACCATGATTGAGATTTACAAATCACACGGACGATATTTCATCATTGTTCCCAAGGTAACATTTTCCACTTTTGTGGAACATTATGTTTTACCTTGTCGAGTGGGAACTTGCTTGGAATTTCATGGATTTCCACTCGCATTTTTTACCGAGGCACCCGGTGTTCTCAATGTCCAATTTGAACGTACCGAGGCTGGATTCGTTTACAAACAGAACCATCCTTCCATCACTCCCCATGTCAGGGAGGATGGCATTGTGCCCCTTGAGACTCTACGGGACTCTATCCTGCCTGACATCCTCTCGCATTATCCCGAATTGACCCTGACCTATCACGACACCACCGTTTGTGTTTGGTCCTACACTCAAACCTTTTGGACCATGAGACGAAGACATCCACACCATTGGAAATTGGATTCCTATCTGCAAATAAAACCTTTGAGACATTATTCACGTCTGGACAAGAAAATTTTTACCAGCTTAAACGAATTGTTGGGGGAAGAGGATTGGGTTCGAGAGCTGTTGAAGAATGGCAGTGGTGAACCTTTGAGGAGAACAAGCTTGTCATGGGTCCCTGCGCCACGAAAAGAGTAACACTCGATACCCTATACGATTCCTTCCCATCAAGAAGAATGGGTCCAAAGACATTTTGAAAATGAATTACATTTAACCTGGAAAGAAAGAAATTCCAATATCCCCCGACCCGTTCCCGGGGTAAAACCCATTCCAAATTACAGTCAAGTACCATTGCCAACCGTATTGCAAAGGGTGCATGTTTCACCCTCTACAAATGGAATCGGAAAGAGACACGGAGAAGATGGACACCACGAACCGCACCCTCCACCTGAAACCAAGTCCACATCATGATTGAAATTTACAAATCGAGTCAAAAATATTATTACATTTATGTTCCCAACGTAACCTTTCCTACATTTGTGGACAATCACATTTTACCTTGTCCAGTGGGCACTCGATTAAAATTTCATGGATACACTTCCGAGGGCTTTGCCAATGTCGAATTTCTACGGACCGAGGCTGGATTCCTTTACATACCAAATATGCGTTTCCGTCCATTCATATCTCCCTATTTCAACCAGGATGGAATGGTGACGCCCGATGCTCTGCGTGCCTTGATCCTGCGTGGATTTAAAAGTTTTCCCAGTTTAATCATGAAATATAACACTACAACAATTTCCATTTGGGCCCGATGTCAAATATTTTGGAATCCTCCAGGAATAGTCCCAGAGGATTGGAAATTGGATGCCTATCTGCAACTGAAACCTTTGCGACACGTTCGATCTCGGGGCAAGAGAATCGTAACCAGTTTAAACGGAATTGTGGGGAGATGGAAAATCTGACATGCAACCTAGCAGATGGAAAAGGATGTGTATATTTTGAAACCCAAAAAATATTTATCAGCATCAAAACTTCCGAGACAATAAACATTGTTAAAAAATATTTGTATATCGATTACATTAAATTTTTCAAAAAAACATCACATGTTGTTACATGATAATGTTAAATCTATAAATTTTATTAATAAATTTTATTTATATGTAAAGCATATTGTTGTAGAGTCATTTTCTTTAAGTTCCAAGTGAAGCAGGACATGTCTATCAAGGCGCTTTACAAGCTTATAGATTCATCCTCGGATATTGTCGTTCGTTGTCCCCTTTGCTTTGAATCCATGACCTTTGGACATTATTATCACCAACATGCTTTGAAAGAACATTCTTTGAAAAATCGTAAAGAGTGTGTTTTTTGCATGGGATTGAAATCTTGGCCCCATGGACAAAAAATGAAGAGTGAGAATGTGAAGCATGTAGTGGAATGCTTAAAAGGCTTTGTGGCTCAAAGGAAAGGCGATGACCGACCCCCGGATTACGACTACTTTGAAGGTGTCACGTGCGATTGCAAATATTTCATCTCGATGCCCCACTACATGCATGATCGCTGCAAAGACCCCACGTATGTAGGATTTTACGAGTCAGTGTTTGAAAAACCCGACATGTGGCCACGTGGACTAGAATTTAGTGAAGCGAGCGGTTTGGGGAAGGACGTTCACGGAATCATCCAACGCTACCTGCGACAAGACTTGGATTGGTTTCACATTATGGTGAAACACGACACCTTTCCCATATTTTGTCGGGAGATGGAAAGTATTCGTGATGAATTTGTCCTTTTACCCTTCTGGTGTCTGTGTGACGGATTGGAAGGTAAAATACAACACCGGCACATGATTCTGGCCTGTGAGCCAGAGAGCTCGTTTAAAGAGATTTGGAAACACAAAATTCGCTATGATTTTCCAAACCAGGGACGCGCCAAGAAATGTGTGAAAATTCGAGATGCTTTTCACTTGGTCCGGACCATTGTGTATGTCAGCCAACCAAAGGCCATGTGTGATGGTAGAATCCCAGAAAATGTAGAAGGAGTTAAACATACCTCGCATTTTCACATCAATCGACCTATGCATGAACATAGCATTGCATTCTTATGCACTCTGTTTCCCAACGGGATAGAAAGGTTACTCGTGGACCAAAACGGTAACAAGAATGTGGTACTGTGGGATATCCATGCTCAACGGGGTCCAGACAAGTGGCGTCATTTGAAATGGGTAGTCCCTATTAAAGTGACGGGCTGGAAGTTTATACATTGTCAGATTCCCTTCAACGGCCAAGACGAAGCGTACTTGACGCTGTATGGGGACAAAAAAATAGTTTTCAAACCTGGATATTCCCTTCAAATTCTCAAGGATGAAATGTTCGTTTTATCCCCTAAGCAACAGAATGTCATGAAGCAACTGAAGGAAATAAAAGAAAAGGTGCAAATGGAACGGGATAATTATTGGAAAACGATCGTGGCGGATTTGAAGATGGAACGAGACGTATTTAAAAACGAGTATAAATCCAAAGAAAATGAGTGGAAAGCTGAAAGAGATGTTCTTAAATCTGAAAGAGATACCTTTAAAGCCGAAAGAAATGTGTTTAAAACCGAAAGGGACAATTTGTTGTTGGAAAATTGTAGACTGAGAAGAATGTTGATCAATGTGACTCAAATGTTTTCAGATTCGTTGCAAGGATGAACATGTTAAGAAAATTACATGTGTGGCATGGGTTTGTTACAATAAAAAAACCTTGACAATAAAATGAAAAAAAAAAAAAATTTTTTTTTATAAAAATATTATTGTGTGGCTTTAAATCCTTGTTGTCTTTTAATTTTTTTCTGTGGCTTTTACATTTTGATTTTTGCCTTTCATGCGAGTCATTTCAGAAATTTGTTGGTACCCCGGAATATTCACAATTTTATCATTAGCCTATGGTAATTACTGCAATAAAAGTATCCCAAAGCGGTCAAACCTTTTTCAAGAGTGTACCGCCTGCTGTTTACAGTCCTTACCACTCAATGTTTCAAAACCATCTCACTATTTTTTAAAGAGTGTACCGCCTGTTTTTACAGCCATTGACTGTGTGTCTCAAAACCCTCTCATCTGTTTTTACAGTCCTTGCCGTTCAATGTGTCCAAAATGTCTCAAAACCCTCCCATTTATTTTTACAGTCCTTACCATTCATTGTGTCAAAACCCTCTCACCCATTTTACAGTCTTTGTTGAAAAGGATGCCCAAAACTTGCAACAGGGCATCCTTTTCAGTTTGTTAGAAAAGGATGCCCAAAACTATGCAACTTTTGGGCATCCTTTTTACAGTCTTTGTTGAAAAGGATGCCCAAAACTATGCAACTTTTGGGCATCCTTTTTACAGTCATTGTTGAAAAGGATGCCCAAAACTGTGCAATTTTTGGGCATCCTTTTTACAGTCAGGTAAAAGTATGGGCCCTTTAGCGAAAATGTAAGCATTTTGGGCATCCTTTTACAGTCATTGTTAAAGGGGGCCCAAACGTGTTGCGAGCATCGGTTTTTACAGTCCTAAGGTATCCAAGATCGCGGGCCGTTTGCGAAAATGTTAAGAGTTGACCAGTTCACGCTTCGGTTCCTTTCAATAGATTAAAGTTGTCCATGGTTGACCCGAAGCAATCGGTTTGACTAAATCTCCCATTTGCGATCTCTTCCAAGATGTACGCTCGTTTCGTTTGAAAGTTGAATCGACACGCCCATCTTGGGTTCCCTCAAAGATGTTTACCCCTCCGTTGGACCTAGTAAGCATTCATTTACACCGTCCCGTTTTATCCTATGAGATTACTCATTGTGTTTTCCATTTGCATAGCATTCCAGCTGAGTACCGATGAGCTCCTTTTAATCATTGGAAACGGCCCAAGCTGCGGTGTTTGGGGCGATGCTATAACCACTCTACCATTAGCCTATAGGCAATAACTTTGTAAAATAGGTTACACCTCTGGTTACTGTCATTCATAGTTGCACCATGTCGGTCGAAATACTGAGCACCGTGACCCTTTAAAAAATGATTGAAAATGGAAAACGACCTTTTTGAATTGAAAACCATCTCATTTGAACGAATCTGCATTCGTTAAGAATAATCATTTAAAAAACCCTCTATTGAATAATACCATTTCATTTCAATGAACCATCTCATTTGAATCGAATCAACCATCTCATTTGAAATCAGAAAATCATCTCATTGAATTGAAAATCATTCTCATTTGAATGAAAACCATCTCATTTGTAACCATCTCGTTTGAAACAAATGCCCTTCAAACGTATTTTGTGTTTCGTCCTTTCTGTTCAACGGCTCATTTTCTATGATCATCGTCCATTTTTAACTACTTTTATCACATCATTCATTTGATTCAATCAACATGGCAGTTTTAACGGCTCTCGTTTTGAAATCTGTCCTATTCACCCACCTTTTATCAACATTGCGTATTTTGTGGTCTCGATTCCCATTATCTCTGTTCAAATGGTCTCTTCCTGATGATTGTCCATGTTTCAGTATTTATGAACAAACAACTTTTTTCAAGATTTCTTCCCAAATATGTTTTTTACGGGCGAGAAAATCTTTTCCATTCTCACCCAGAGATGATTTGAAGGGGTCATGCACAAATGAAATGTGACATCTGAAGGGACTACGACAAATGAAATGCGTGACATGTCAAATGAGAATCCTGAGAGCAAGTTGTAGTGTCAATGAATGAGGCACTGTGAAAACGGGGATGCACTAGAACAACCTTCAATCTTTCAGCAAGACAATACCCTTCAATCTGGTGTGAAAAGCAGACGACCATTACAACAGGTAAGTTCATTTGCATATTTGATGCATTCAATCTTGGGGATACATGGACCGAAAAAGGGGACCGATGACTCTGATCCCCAATGTTCAATTTGAAATTTTGGCAAAACATTTACCGATAGACTGCCAGAATCTGAGAATAGATCACTTAAAATCCTGACAGTCTTGACGAAAACGTTTAGCATGCTCATGACAAATATGATCTGATAAAGGCTGATGGCTTACGTGGACCTTTATACTCTGTGTAGTGAATTTATTGACAGTTGATGAAAAGTTTAAAAGCTCCAACGTATGCATAATGTGTGTCTTGAAAAGGGGGACCGGAGTCGACTCTTGTATCGACTCGATCCCTTTATCATGACGAAATTTTTTTGCACTCACTCACTCTACCAGATGGGCCGTCTGTTTTGGCATTCAGCCTGCAGCTTGTTAAAATGCTGCAGGTATCGTGCAAATCGATACGATTTCACCATGGTGCACTCGGAAATGTCAAAGTTCTCGTGCACCTCCTCGTGCAGGTGGTCAGGGTAGGGTGAGGTCAGTTTCAAATCCGGAAATGGGGCAGCGTTTCCAAGTTGATGGTGAAAAGTCCCAGCTTTTCAAAAATGTTTCGCTGGTCGGATCCCTTGACGACGATGAAGCCTCTGTTTCCTTGGGCCAGGTGACAAAACTTGCCCCTGACGCAGAAAGACAGGTATTCCAGAGGCACGGATCCAGGCAGGTGGTTTTTCAACCTGAGTCGTTCGTTAATGTACCGGTTGGCTCGGCCGTCTTTGGAGGTTGTGAGGAGGTTGGAGTGATCCACCGTGATGCAAATCACTTCTGGGTCCTCGCCATCCTCCGGAATGCTGGCAATGGACAATTCGACCGGGACAGGCTGGCCACCATGGTGAAACACGTTGGCGTGGGCGAAAAAGGCTAGAGAAGACATACTGCTGTGCAGAGTGAGAATGTCTCTGGCGGCTGAGCGCTCGCCTTTTATACTCGATCGGGTCACGTGAATCGATTCCTATTGGCTGATGCTTTCCAACCTTGAATAAGTGACATTTTATGGATACTTTTTGATACTATTGATAGACATTTTCTTGATACTTTGCAACCTTGAAGGAAATGTTTCACTCTGCACACATGAGACGAGCCCACTAAACTTTTAATATTCCACACTACAGATGAATCCAATCTTGGTGCATTCCTTTCACACAGCACCTTCAGCATCCATTGGGGGGAAATTTAGCAAAGATTTGAAAATGGGCTCTCCAATCTTGGTACACTATTTGGCCCGAAAAAAGGGGGACCGAGTCGACTCTTGTGTCGACTCGATCCCCCTTTTTCCGGGCCAATGAGCATTTTTTTTTACTGTGTCAATACCGTCACTTTGTAGCTCCATTCTGCATGCAGCTTGTTAAACTGCTGCAGGTATTTGGCATATTGGTAAGATGTTACCATGGTGCAGTACAAAAGGTCCTCTTCCTCGTGCACCCCTTCATGCACGGAGTTGGGAAAGGTTCCATCGCAAATGTCTTTGAAGGGGGGCAACGTCTCCAGAGCCATGGCAAACAGTCCGAGCTCTTGAAATATTTTTTGTTGCTCCGTTCCCTGGACCACCATCAGGCCCCGGTTGCCTCGGGCCAGCTGACTAAACTTGCCCCTCACGCAAAAGGGCAGGTATTCCACGGGCACACTCTTGGGTAACGGGTGGTGGACCAGACGAAGACGAGCATTTTCGTGGCAGTTGGATCGAACTTCTTTGGGCTTGGACGTTTGCCCGGCATGATTCACGGTGATGCCCATCACTTCAGGATCGCTGCCATCCCTGGGAATCGTGGCAATGGACAATTCGATGGGCACGGGCTTGCCCTCGTGATGAAACACGTGGGCATGAGCAAAATAGGCTGGTTGACTCGAGACTGACATGTTGCTTCAAGAAAAGCAGAATGAGGCTAGCGGCTGGCGGCTCGCTTTATATATGCTCGAGGAGCGTGACGTCAGAAGGCATCCCATTGGCCAACGCCTTTTCATGCGAGCGCTGCACGTGTTTTTCCAAGGCCCGCTTCCAAGGGTGGAGACCCACCATGCGC
Organism: Trichonephila inaurata madagascariensis; assembly: GCA_019973955.1. Classification (NCBI taxonomy): domain Eukaryota; kingdom Metazoa; phylum Arthropoda; class Arachnida; order Araneae; family Nephilidae; genus Trichonephila; species Trichonephila inaurata. The sequence goes on along the minus strand of BMAV01013806.1, from coordinate 1,376 downwards.
CAAGGGACATTGTCGTCTCGATGCATTTCCCAATCGTCCAACCACGTCAACCATGTCACGTACACGTCTGCGACTCGCGTGCAGTCTGTAAAATCCAAAAGGTACGCCTCCGTATTTCGAGGCTGATGGGCATCCCAAACTCGGCGAGACGGGGGACGACCCACTTGAAAGAATCGCAACTCGACCCCTGCGTCCCACGTCAGATCCAAATGACTCGTAAACACAATCACCGTTTTTCCAAACGATCGAGGAATGTGCACACCAAAGTTGGGTTCAAACAGGATGGTATAGGGATAGTCTTGCTCGTAATACGTGACTCGATCCGGCCACCGACCCAGATTTCCAAACACGATCGTGGTGCAATGTCGACACTGGTCCAATAAATTTTGCACTGAAACCATTTTTTTTACAGGCTCTTGTCTCCAAGTTTGGTATTTTTTTCGACAAAAAAATGAGTCTTGTTTCAGCAAACATGAAATTTATTGACAAAAAATAGTTACAAAAATATTTACAAAAAATATTTACATTAAAATTTATTTACAAAAAATATTTACATTAAAATTATTTATATTACAAAAATATTTACACATTACAAAAAAATTTACAAAATATTTACATTAAATTAAATGTTTTACATGCGACAATCTTAACAATGGCGCATGGTCAGATCCGGTGTTTTCAATCCAACCTTTTAAACCCAGTGGTTCTGAGATTTTTTTTCAATCAGGGCAGGTCAGGTCCACCTGGGGTTTTTTGGGGTGCTTGGAACTCCTGTTTCAAATCTGATCCAGAGCTATTGAACGAGGATCGCTACTCTCGTCCACAGGGGAGAAAGGAAGTGTACACCTGGGGTTCTGTGATGGGGGATCTGTGAATCTCACGGGTGAGAGTAGTCTCAAGCTCAGGGCGCATGATCTGATCTATTGAAAACTGTAGGTATTTGCACCGGAGGTGGATCTGGTAAAAGGCTGCTACAGGGGTTGAGTGACTGGTGGATCTGGTATCTGCACAGGGTGAGGTGTTGTCAGCTCAGGTGGCGCTTTAATCTGCACAGTTGGAACAGGTATTTGCACAGGGGTTGAGGTGTGATCTGGTAGAAATAGCTGCACAGGGGTTGAAGCTGTGGATGATCTCACAGGGTAGAGGTGGTCAGCTAGGTGGCCTAATCGCACATTGGATCTTTGCACAGGGGTTGGTGCAGCTAGGTGTATGATCACTTTGACGGGTGAAGCCTGGTCATCACAGGTCGAGGAGAGGTCAAGGCAGTTTAGGTCTGGCAATCACTGGATCCCCTGTTCAGGGGTTTGTGATGGGTGTGAGTCACTTTGATTTGTGTTGAAGCCTGTGTCTCTTGGAGGAGGGTCCGGGCTGTTCTT